>VURO01005281.1:1103-27897 GCA_015108175.1 Pelvicachromis taeniatus | reverse complement strand
GTCTACACATTTAGCCGTTTTTTTAGCCGGTTTTTTCCAGGAAGTAGCGCCCCTACGTCACCACGTCCGTGCGATACGTCACCACGTCCGTGCGGCGCTACGTCACCACGTCCGTGCGTCTATGATGGTGCATTCAAGGCCGCTCGAAATTGCGACACACTGACGAGGGCCATTGGTTTGAATAGTGAAAAAAACGATCATAAAAACGTTTTTATCTCGAAAAGTATCCCAGTAAAAATTACCAAAAGATATAGCGGCCGTGAGCGGATATAGCACGATGTTTTAGACCTTGAATGGTGACAATAGGACGTAAACTGTGACCCAGGTTGCGTGACGAAGAACAGAGCAACTAGTTATAATAATAATAAAGAATAAAGAATTCCATGGGTCTGTGGATCTCAATTGGTTGATGCTGTTTCCCAGCATCCACCCAATAAAGAATAAAGAATTCCATGGGTCTGTGGATCTCAATTGGTTGATGCTGTTTCCCAGCATCCACCCAATAAATGTATTTAACTTGAATCTGTTATGTAAGACACATGATAAGAAAGGGATTTTAAAAAAATGACTATTTTCTGCTGAGGGTGACTTTGCAAATTCATCTCTGCTACACTTGACGTAACCCAAACCTGACCATGACATAACATTTCTTTAAATTTGCATTTTATTAAGCGGCACTAGGCATACCTTACCTTGGAATATGACCTCTCGCTTCCTCTCCTGTTCTATCTTTCTTATCTTTCTCCATCTCTGAGTGAAGTTAGCAGCTGGACCTTTAGCTAGCAACACACTGTGTGACAAACTGCACACAAACAGTTTGTGTGTTTGCTGTTTGTTGAAGTCATAGAAAGGGTGCATTTAATTACCTGCCACTGAAAAAAACTCTTTATGCTTCCTCCTCTTCTGAAGGGCTTGCTAGATTCTGAAGTACGGCAAACACAACGTACAGACACCCGCATTTCTTCCGGCCCACTTTGTGTCCTGATTATAAATGCAAAAAATGACTGCTGAACCAAAAGTAATAAGTCTGTTTTGAAGAAGTAGAAAGTACAGGTATTTGTTTACAAATGCAGGGAGGAAAAGCAAAAAGTTGTTGGAAAAATTACTCATCAAGAAAAAGTACAGATACCTGAAAATTCTACTTAAGTACAGTAACAAAGTATTTGTACTTTGCTACTTCCCACCTCTACAAATGAAACAATCAAGAGCACTCTTGAGGTGGTAGGTGTATCATTGTCAAAGTCTACAGTGAAGAGACACCTTCATGAAAGGAAATACTTATGGTTTACAACAATGTTCAAACCACTGGTTACACTCAAGAACCAGAAGGCCAGATTAGACTTTGCCAGAAAACATCTAAAAAACCCTATGCAATCTTAGAATAACTCTTTGGACAGATGAAACCAAGACAAACTTGTACCAGAATGATGGTCAGAGAAAAGCTTGAATGACTGTCAGTGGACCCAGGTCACAACTGTTTATTGATGATCTGACTGCTAATTGAATTAGTAGGATGAATTTGGAAGTTTACAGAGCTATGCTCCCTGCTCAGATTCAGCCATATGCTGCAAAGGTAGTTAGAGATCTCTTTCCGATGCAATTCACTTGTTGGGCCCACGTCTTCATTTTAGGTTTGACAGCATTTTAGTAGATAAAGGTGAATGACTTAAACATGAATTGAGCTGCAGTTTGGGGAAGGCCTCAAAGGGGACAAAGTGAAGGAACTGAAAAGGGGAGGGAGAGTGGGGCACGTACACGAGAACGAATAGATGGTAGATTGTATATAGATAAGAACCGGAAGGAGCGTGTTTGGAGGCGTGGTCCCGCTATGGAAATTCAGATAGATTATCTTCAAATAAATAATGACCAAATCATCTTACAGAGTTTCACAAACAAGCAGGAACTGAAGATGGCTGCAGTTAAGATCTAACAGAATGTCTCAAGAAAGGAAACACCATATAGTGATGTCCATGGATTCTAGACTTCAGGCAGTATGCTAGCTTGTCCAACTGCTTCTGCTCTGAAAGTGGCTGAAATGATATAAAAATGGTTGTGGTTCTGAAAAAGTTAATGCAACATTTTGTTAAACCCCTTGAATTAAAGCAGAAACTCTATGCTTCAATTGCATGTTGATCTTCATAGGTTATCACTGTGACCTCATAGCAAGAAGATCCTGGGTTTTACATATTTATGTGTGTGTGTGTGTGTGTGTGTGTGTGTGTGTGTGTGTGTGTGTGTGTGTGTGTGTGTGTGTGTGTGTGTGTGTGTGTAGAGAGAGAGAGAGAGAGAGAGAGAAATATCAGCCTGTCCTCCTGCTACCTCTGTGTGTGTGTGTGTGTGTGTGTGTGTGCGTGCGTGCGTGCGTGCGTGCGTGTGTGTGTGTGTGGAGAGAGAGAGAAATATGAACAAAGAGAAAAAGAATCGGCCGTGAAAGTGTCAGTGTGGAGTTTGTGACGCATTGTCGGTTCAGGGTTTGCCTTCTCATGCAAATGGGTCTCAGGGGCTCTTTATTTTTTAAGCCTGACTGCAATTTGGATAAGCGAGCCAGTGGTCCCAGGGAAAGAGACGCCAACCCTGACAAGCTGCTGGAGGAGCCGTCCACAGGGTCACAGAGGCAACCCCATCTCCTACGACACTAGAAGACAAGCATGCACCTTATGCACGTGCACACATTCGCTCGGCACACATGGTGCACACACACTATGTGTCCTCATGTGAGCAGGAGACCTCATCAGTGTGTTGTTGTTTACTGTGTAATGTTTCCACTACACTTCTTTCTATCTTATTCACTCCTCAACCATAACAAAAAAACCCATCTTAAGCCATGGAAAGCAGCTGCAAGACAACTTCAAACAAATGATTTTCCAACTATTATCCCGTTCAAGTGTATTCACATAGACACAAAAATTGTTTCCCTCATACTGGACAATGCATGGACTAATTTGTCAAGCTGGTACTTCGTGTAATGTAACGAGGGCAGCAAATGTTTTGATCAGGAGATTCCATTATAACTGCAAAGGTTTAGTCTCTAAAAGTCTGGCTGCGGACTGGTTGATGGGATTAGAGAATACATAATTATTTGCCAGTCACATGTGTCATAAAAAGACATGCCAAACCCTTTGTAATGAGGATTATGTGTCTTTTCCATGGATTCATTTCTCCACTCCGTGACATTATTGTGTGAGCTGTGGGGGCCTGCATCTCTCCCATCCTAACTGTCTTTCTCTGAATGCACACACGGGCCAACTACCTTGACTTTCCACTGTGCACTCTGAGGTTTTTACTGGTCAATGTGGATACAGAGCACCACTGGCCAAAACCTGTAAAACTAGCACAAGCATGTTTCATAGCGCTACAAGGTGTGAACTGAGAGAGTCTTTGAGTTTGGCAGCCGAGAAACCTTGAAGCAAATCCTTGGACCTTGACTAATAATTGTCTGTTATTTAGCTTTTACTTGGGAAAAGTCACAATGGTTTATGATGAAGGGCAGTGGAGGAATTTTCTTTTAAATACATGTGTGAAGCTGTTTATTGCTCGGTATATTAATTGCCTTTAAGTGCTCCCACAGGCACCACAAAGTCAAATTAAATAGCCACAGTTGTATAAATTCTCCATGAGACGGTGAATTCAAAGACAAAAAGAAAACTCAAATAATCAAATAATCAAATCAAATCATCTTAATCAAATAAAGTAAGAGAAGCAGATATGAATTGAATAATTAATGTTAAATTGTGTAAAGATGAAGAAATGAAAGCTCAGTCCCCCATTTTCAGAGGCTCAAAAATAACTAACTATGGACAAACTAACATAATTTTAAATGTAAGCATTGGTTTTTAATACTGAAAACCAAACCCTGCTCTGCCTGGCCTTTGCTTCAGCCGTCTTCAGTTGCTGCTTGTTTGTAGGTCTTTCTGCCCTCAGTTTTGTTTCAGTAAGTGAAAAGCTTGCTCCAGTGTGTTTAGATCAGGTGATTGACTTGGTCATTGAAGAATATCCCATTTCTTTGTCTCGAGAAACTCTTGGGTTGCTCTTGCCGAGTGCTTTGGGTCTTAATCCATTTGCACCATGAAGCGCTGACCAATCCCATCATAAATAAATACTAGTGACCCATTTCCTCTGGTAGCCATACATACCGGCTCTACTATGTTTGCAGATAGTGTGGTATGTTTTTAATCATAAACTGTTTCTCTAATTTTCCATACTTTTTTCTTCCCATCCTCCATCTTGGTTTCATCTGTCCAATGCATGTTTATTTTTAATTAACTACACAGGCGCTTTTATATGTTTTCTGGCAAAGTCTGGCTTCTTGGTCTTCTTGTTATTGAGTGTAACCGGTGGTTTGCACCCTGTTGTAAACTGACTGTGTTAACACTCATAAAGAATGCCTTGAGAATAGTAGACATTGACAATGATACACCCACCTCCTCGAGAGTGTTCTTGACTTGGTTAGAGAAGTTATTTTTCTTAACCATGAAAAAAATTCTGTCATCATCCACTTTAGTTGCCATCTGTGGTCTTTCAGGCATTTTGGTGTTTGCCAGAGTGCTCCTTCTTTTTGAGAATGAAGCAGTTTGCCGATTTGGCTGCTCCTAACGTTTTGCTGTCTCTCTGGTGGGTTTATTTGGATTTTTCAGCCTAATAATGACCTCACTTACATCAACATCTCTTTTGCCTCATATTGAAAGTTCCAGTGAAGAGCAATGAAATTCAAGTTCAATCAACTGCAGATCTTTTTTTAAACAAGGAAACAGACCTGAACGAGCTGTGAAACTTCTTGTCAGTCAATTGTCAAATGATCTTTAAGTCTCTGAAAATGAGGAACTATGTATAAAAATGTAACAAACAGTGAATTAAAGCTTAAAGTCTTCACTCAATTACATGTTTATTGATTGATTTAAAACCCAATGTGGTAGTATGGAGAGGCAAAATCACAAAATAAATGTGTGAATATGGACTGAACTGCACTTGTCTGCTTTGACCTTTTGAGAATTTTTCACAATTGTTTCCTGTCCCCCTCCCTGTTTCAGCTTTTTTCTCCCCCTTCTCTGCCCATTATATCCAACTCCTTTTTTCTCCTCACAGTCTGATGAGTTGTTTTTCTGTTTCTCACTCCTGATTTCTATGGTGACACTGCACTTCCCAGGAATAATGGAGGCTGGGGGACTGGAAGGCGTGAAGGCGGATGGATGGCTTTCTCATAAAAAAGGTAAAGAAACTCCGGGAGCTAGGTGGATGGGATCAGCAGATGTGTGACATGAGCTTAGGCTTCTAATTGGAGACTTTTCCTCCACTCTGAGGCACAGGAAACCGGGAAACATTTTCACAGGAGAACGACAGACACCTACCTTCATGACATCTTGTCTAAACTAACAGGCCATTCTGTAACACCATTTTATTCCTGTCATAACCAAACACGAACAATACACACACCGAATGCTCATGTACACATCCCCATGTGGTCCAGCAGGTAATGACATCATCAGATGCCACTTGCAGGTTTCATCACAGTGAGGCTGCATGCTGAAAGGATCCCACACTGCTCCAACCAAATGTTACACGAACTACACACACGCACTCACTTCAAAAACCTCAAGTCAAAACACATCAAATAACTCTCTCACACACACACACACACACAGAGAGAGGTAGCAGGCAGGACAGGAGGCTGAACAGAAAAAAACTGGACATGTTTAAAATCCGATTTGACTTTTCGTGTGAGGAGTTTGGGCTATTGGAGGCTTTGTATGGATGTTTCACTGCAGTGTGCAGTAAATCTAACACAGTGTAAAAAAAAGGAGTTGAATTTGTGGTTATGTCAAAGGAAATGCCAACTTCTGTGGTGTAACACTACTGGCCTTTAGAAAGTGAGAGGCAGAGAGAGTGTAGCTGCTGTGTGTGTTACTTAGAGAACGTTTGTGTGCTTTAGAGCCTAAAACATCCAGTGGCTGCTGCGCTCCATATTTGCCTGACCGCGGTAACCACAGGCGAGCCACAGCTAAGCCTCCAAAGCCAATTAAAATGTTATGAAGTGCAGTTCGCTTTATTTATTTATTTATTCCTCCTGGCGGTGGAAACAGCCAGACAGTTATTGTAGCTACACAAAACTGGCTGTGAGCGTCAGATCTCCACCTCCTCCCGCCGCCTGTGGGAAACCTGCGAGTGGAGGTCCCTCTGAGGCCTGGCGGGACACACCAAACCTCCACAATTTTTGAACAGCCCGTCAGACAGACTTACAGCAAAGGGGGGAAGGCATGTGGGACTGGTTGCTATGAAGCAGACATCAGACAGAGGCCACAGGAAAGGCCTTTTCACTGCTCTGAGACTCGCCTGCTCTCTACATATCGAACATATTGCGCAGTGACGCATGCAGCATTGACCACGTAACTCTGCGCCATCAGAACTAAAGTCTGTGAGTACCTGTGCATGTGTGTGCATGTGTGTTTGGACTGTAAAGGAGGAGATCGCCTCCCTTATAAAAACATCCTGCAGGTCCAGCTGAACCCATAGTGGGGTCCCCAGCAGCTCTCAGCTCCACACACCGCACTGCGCTGGCAAACACACACACACACACCCCAACTCTCGTCTCCAACTCGCTCAAGGGAACCACAACCACGCTTTTCCCAGGCTGTGCTCATTTTGAGTGTCACAGGTGTTAGAGTGCAGAAACAGCAGCGGAGCCTCAGAAATAGTCCCGCCGCACACGCTGTCGCAGGCGTGAGAGAACATGCTTGATATTACCTTGGCAACATCTTTATTTCTTTGCTGTTTTACCTTCGCCCTGAACAAAATGCTTCTCACCTAAGTCCATGTACAACACCAACACCCTGCAGATGACAAGGCATCACCTGAAGAAATACCCAAGTGCTGATGTAATCCACCTGGCCTCGCTCTGCAGCACAAGTATGCCTCTTCTAGTTGTATGTGTGTGTAGGTGTGGAAATGAAGAGCTCTTATTTCTTTCTCTGAGATTGACAGTGTGTCTGTGTGTGATAGGCACCACAATCAGAGGGATTACACCTGATTGTGTCCACTATCTTGCTCACTGTGAGCTCCGTTATCTCCTTGTCCCCTGTCTCTCTCCTTCTGTCACACACACACACACACACACACACACACACACACACACACACACACACACACACACACACACACACACACACACACACACACACACACAATCCCTGAGGGCTCCTCCACCTCCTGATTGAGGAATGTTTTTCTCGCTCAGCCATCAACATAGGGGGGAAATTGTTTGTGCATGTGCCCATGTGCACAGGCTCAAGAGAGACAGTTCGTAGAATGCCTAAGTATTAGCAGCAAGACAGTGTCTCATGTCTTTGCAGGTCGAGGAGACAAAGTAAACAGCAAGCAAGCACAGTAGGAACATGACATGCTGTGCCTCGATCAGGCGGAAAGTTCCACTGCGCACGCATTGTTTTCCGTCGATAATTGCGCTATCAGAATAGATCACATTTGACTCATTATCGTTCCGTTTGATATGGAAGATGCATAGCATGAGAAAATCAGCTGCAACCCAAATTACAGAATGGAAAACCTCTTTTCTTCTTCTTCTCCACATAATGGCTGAGAAGACATCTTTCATCTTTTAGATCACATGTCAAATTGTTTTTTCTGGTAACCACTTGAGGCTGTCATTCGCTCGGAAGGACAATTTGTCAAAACAAAATACAAACGCCCAGTGGATGAGGTTATGAGAAGGATGCTCTGAAAGGAATGAAGGAATTCAGATTGCATGTTCTGTAAGAGAAAGAGATCCAGCTCTGTCCGTCGCTTGGATGAAGAATGGTGATGTTAATGGTGCTCTTGTGGGATGATGAATGTGTAAAGACTTGTGTTTCTCCAGAGCCCGAGAGGTGTGCTTCCTCGCTCGCCGAAACCTTTGATATCACGACTTCCCTGCAGCGTGTCGGACCCTGGCAGGAACGCCAACACTTATCCTCCCCTCTGGAATAAGTGGGAATATTTGTATTTGTCAAAATAGTAGGAAAAAAAAACTTTGCAAGCCAGAGAAAGACTTTTCCCACAGATCTGAGGTGCAACCTGGAAGCAACAGCCCTGCAGCAGCTAAAACTGGACATAATGGCGCATGTGTAATTGTGTGTCGATAAAGATATAACTGATGAAAACCAGTTAGCGTCTGTGGAAAAGTCAAAACAAATCCTGACGACTGTAAAAGTGTCTGACAAAGAAGGGAGTTCCTCAGGCTTTGGGAGAAACTCTAAGAGTCTCAAGTCCTCCAAAAACAGCTAAATGTCTGATCCAGGAAATACCTCAAAGACATAAAGTTGTGTGAGGAGTTGAGAGGCTTCATGTGTAATTAGCTCTGCCTGTCTGTGCTCCATTTTTATTTCAAGTTCTTGGATGTATGCACCAATTCTCAAACAAGAGGTAAATATTTCACTGTGACCATAGGGCCAAACCTTACATCTGACTTATTTCACATAAATAAAGACGGATACTTAAGCAAACGAGATCGATCAGCTCAACGTTTTTCACATTTATCAAAGCTGTTTGAACGCATGTTGGATTCATATCTAGAAACGTCTTTGATTTGCTTTTAGTAAAAGAAAACATTTTTTTTTCCTTTGCTTGAAAAACAAACAGTGGCATTCTTTCCAATCGAGTCTACCGTATGTGCAGGCGCATATTTCTTTCCCTTTCTCTCCCCTCCCCCCACCAATTCCAATCAATTCCTGATGGAATTACAGCATTATTCCATGGAAACTGCCTAACATGAGCAGGTGTTTCAGACTCTCGAGCTGATTGCCAGGCAGAGCAGGCCGGGGTGCAGCTGACTGTTAGCGCTAATGTGAAGTGACAGGGCCTCTGAAGCTGGGAATGGATTCATTGTACTTTCCAGAGCCGCTCTTAGAGTTATCAGGTTAACCACAGGTTAAATCGTAGAAAACACTTACATCCAACGTTGCTGTTTTTTCTGCCTGACAAGCTGAACTGCACTTGATTAAACGTCAGTGTATTTCATTGCTAAATGCACTTTAAACACTTGATGCCGTGCTAAATCATAAAGAGATGAAAGTAAAGCAATTGTGGTCAAGACTGCCAGAATAAAGCAAAAGGATTTATTAATCACATATTCATCTTAATAGTGTATTCAAGTGAATCATTTTTCCAGATAAAACCTTTCGTTGAGTACAAATTAATGATGGATGCTGTTTCTATTTCAATTATAACGCAGCATCTATGACACACATTTGTCTGTTTTATGAGGATTAAAATATATACATAAATCACACGCTAAACAAAAGCAGTTTTTCATACTGCATGTCTTTCCATCCCTTTTATTTTTTCTGGCTTTCTTCTGTACGGCAATGCCGAAGACACGAAAGTATCAACTTTGATTTGACATCCACAGCAGGTGATTTGAAAGCACAGACACACTCCATAAAACCAATGAAGAACATGTTCACAGGCAAACAAAATGTCATCAGTCCAACCAACTACCAGGTTTTCGATCGAAAACAGAAACCAGCAAGAATCTTGCTCACATCTGTTTCTTGTGACGCCAGCCGACTAAAGACATGAAATCACTCGCTAGAGAGGCGGGGTGGGATGGAGGGAGAAAGAGAAAGTCAAGGTGGTTCTAATAAGAGAGCTATAGATAACCCTTCATTTATCTGAGACTAGGCCTCAAAGAATGTTAAATTCACACCACTGGTGAAAAGAGTCTTCTTTAATGAAAGCAGATACTTCCATCAGTCCTGGGCATCATCATCAGCTGTTGGCTGTTTTTAGCCAGCCATGCAGACAGCATTAAGGGTAAACACATGCAAAGCCTGAACCTGCACTCCCTGCACTGAACCCCTGAAAGGGAATAACTGAACAACTGCCATGGCAGCCTGGACGAGGAACAGAGACAGGACCACATCTGTTAGGCTCATGACTGCACCGACTGCAGGCTGTGCCCCTGCGCACAGAACAAAGTTTAAAAGCGAAAAAGTCACATCCACCTTCAGACTTCTTCCACTTCGCCCCCACATCGAAGCCCATCCAGCTCAAATAAACCTGCAGTTCATCCCCAAAACATGATATCCCCAATAAAGACCATGCTTTTTTTAAATCCGACTGTCAGGACAATAGCACTGAATACTGCAAAGACGACAGCACCTCTCAGTTTAAACTTCTTGTCAGCATTTAATATTGCAAGGCAGAGGGCGTATGAGTGAAACCTTATGGGCCAGGTGCATCCGTAGGACAGTGTCAGACTCTGATTGAGGCACAGACAGAGGGAGGTAGACAAAAAGATGGGCTTTTGTGAGGGCAATGAAAAAGCCATGTGTCTGTGGGTAGTTGCAGATCCCAAGGGTCAGAGATGTAAAGTTTCATAATGTGGAGATCACTCTGCAAAACCTAAACAAGGTTGATTTTAACCTTGCTGCTCTCCACCTTCTCTGGAAAATGGTTCATGTCTGGACCTCTGGAATGTGTTTATGGAGGGCTGTCCACCTGACAAAACCATCGCCAGATATATGAACTACTGTCACAACTCACTTCAAAGGTTATGCTTATATCTTCCGAAGAAGCTACCGCTGTGTGTGTTCTGTCTCCATCATCCTCACGTTAAACTCAACAGAAGGAAATGTACTTATCACCACAAATAGAAGCCACCAGGCCAATGTTTCTGTTTCCCACAGCCTGGTAAAGTCATCCACTATTTATAAGGAATTTTAGGATAACTAGTAAAGTTACTAAGCATCACTGCTAACAGTAAGGGGCCCTACATTATGTTTGGGTTACAGGCTATGTGTGGGTAAAAAAATGTGATCACAACAATAATGCTGGGGATGTTATGAGCGGACTAGTTCTGTCCTCACTGTTGTTATTATTATTATTATTATTATTGTTATTATTATTATTATGTAACTTGTAAACCCTTTATAAACAAGAACAAGTAGTAATAGTAATTACAAGGATTACCTACACACAATATACACTCACTTTATGAGGTACAGCTGTTCAGCTGTTCATTTAAACATATATCTACTCAGTCAATGACATGGCAGTAACTCAAAAAAGAGAACAAGGAATGGCAACCAAGGTATGCAGAAGAGAATCTTTGAATGCACAACAAATAGAATCTTGAAGTAAATGGGCTACACCAGCAAAAGACCACCTGGGTGCCACCTGGGTGAAAAAGGAGGCTACAATTCACAGTAGCTCACCAAAACTGGACAATAGACGTTGACGTCTAATAAGTCTTAATTTCTGCTGCAACATTCAAATGGTAGAGTCCCAATTTGATATAAACAACATGAAATATTGATCCATCCCGCCAAAAGTACCAGTCCATATAATAACAGCTATTCAAGTGTCTGGAGAGTGTACATGGAGAAGTTGTCTCTTTGTTTTAATGTTACATTGTTTTCACTGCTAGAGTTCAGTATATTGCACATTGGAATCATGCTGAGTTATGTTTTCTTACCCATTTCAGTTCAAGTCCATAATTTGAGCTACAGTGGCTGCCATAGGCCAAATATGTTTTAGTCAGCCAAGAAAGGTCAAACACATTACATTTTGACATACTGTTTTTTCCTATATCTGTGGAAAACTGTCAGTCCACTGTTTACCTCAGCTGTCAATGCTAGGTAAGAAGTGTCACCTTTATTTACTCTTGAGGAGGCTGTACTTTGTGAAAGGACTCCGATATAAGTCAATGAATCAGAGATGCTCAATTGTAACCAATGACAAACAGTTCACTGTCATTTGATATCCTCAAATGTCAATGTAAGTGCTGCTGTTTTTGCTGCTGTTAGCTTATGTTAGTTTCTGTTAACTACTAGCCTCTGTTAGCTACTGTTAGATGGGGTTAGTGACACAGTCTTTCATTTTGTTGGACTCTGACGCAATGACTGTCATATCATGTCAGAATGTAATCAAATTGTTTCTCACAAGGAAAGTGTGATTTTTAGGACATTCAAGTCGAACATTAGCTGGCATAATGTTAGCTTATAACTAGCTATTCGTTTTTAACTAGCTTGCTGTCAGCTGTCTGGAGATAGGAAGGTTGCATCTAATCTGCTGACAATAAGTAAGTGCAAAAATATCAGGAATAAATGAGCATGTTAATACATGTTTTCATGTGTTAGAGCCCTGACCTCAAAACTCAAAGATGGCACCTGCTAACTTCAATAAATGTTGTGCTAAAATAGTTTGTCTTCTAGGTTTGCTTGTGCATTTTCCCTGAACATTCAAGTATGCTATTGTAAAACATGCACTGATTGAATAAGTAAATCAGAATAGGAACCATAAAGCCCACAATGCTGTGTAGTTGCTGTCTATGGTGCAAAAACTCATTATATCATAAGATAGCTTTGTTAGCTCAATTAGCTAACTAGCTACTGAACTAAAAAAATCTACTAGTTCTAAGTGGTACAATTAACTCTGTAGCCTCACACACCCATGCACACATTCGCTTTGCTCTTTTCTTCAGTTGCTTGAGCTCTCTGATGAAACGGCATTTTGTGAGTAACACATCACTCTGAGGCACAAAGGTCTATTTCTGTCTCTCTCTTTATATACAAAGCTGCCTGCTGTCTCTATGAAATGCAGCTGTTGCCTTTACTAGAGCTGTGGGACCATGATAATTAATAACCTCACTTGTGCCTCACACGCAAAAGCCAATACGAGCAAGTTTAAAGTCAAAATACACACAATACCATGACAAATTGTTCCATTTTTCACCCATGAAGTTGCTTTTTTGGTTTGCAATAGCCAGCAGTGTCTCGTATTCACTATGGAGAGCTTGGCATGGAGTTGATGTTGTGTACTCTGTGTTGATTTGTTTGAGGTTTTTGGAAACGTAAAGTGAAGTTCATGATATCAGAGGATTTTAGAGAGATGCTGTCAGACTTTCAGTGAAGGATGGAGAGAGACCAAACCACTTGTGGATTTGAGTGCTCTTTTCAAGTTTTGGAAAAACATTATGAACACATACACACAAGCAAACACAAAGCAGATAACATACACATGTACCTAATCTCTATGGCTCAAAATAGAGTGAGATTGTTAGAAAAAGTTGTCTGCTGTCTTATCCCACTGACAGATTTGAACCTGTGCACCCTTAACCACGAAGGGCAGATAGGGTCCGGGGTTTGATTCAAGCGCTGCATTGTAAAACAGAAGAAGATGTGAACAAGACTTAACTACAGAGGCAGGGCCAAGAGGGCAGCTCTGTTTAAAACTGATATTCTGTACTTTACTATTCAAAATATTTGACTACTAGAATCCTAGAATGATCACATCCAAGTTAAATAGTTGGACATTAAGGCAAAATATGCAAGCCAAAGGTCAAATAGAACACTAATACAACCTCACGTCTGCATTTTTAATATGTTGTTGGACCCAGCAGTCAGTTAAACTCAGCTTTTACCTTTTTTTATAACACAATGGTAGAGACCACTGGGAAAAAAGGATTGTAGAAGACATGCAGTAAAAGGCTTGGGTTGGATTCAAGCCCAGGCCTCTGCTATAACCTTACGACATACAGGTCACCTGCTAAACCCGGTAAACTATATTGACAACCAAAAACTTTTTTCAAGCTAAGATAGAAAAATTAAAATATCCTGGTTTGGGATATCTAAAATGACATATTCACTGGATTTATGAATAGTAGTTGTTAGCTTAAAAACAACTACAACTAGGCTAGAGACCTTAGCAACCAGGGATCTGATTGCTAAGGTCTCTAGCCTACAACCCCTCCTCCAGGTGTGGGCCCACAGGAGGGCAAGACTGTGTTTTGATGTAGGACCAGCCAGGTCCCTATTGGTTAAGGCCTGGATGCTAGGCGCTGACCTTCAAGTTTTCTACCAGACGTGGTTCCTCAGTTCACTGATCCTTTTCTTCAGTATTCCTGTCAGTGGTAAATTGTCTTTGACAACATAGCTCTTGGTGTCATTCAGGTACACAAGTAGAGAGAAGTTGGTGTGGTGTCCCAAGTGGAGTTTAGGTATCTCGGTGTCTTGCTCATGAGTGCGGGGGAGAATGAAGTGGGAGAATGTATAGGCCCACCCGTGTGTTCTAAGAAACATACAAAACTCTGGGTCCAAGACCAAAGGACTATGACAAAATTATAATAACATTTGCAAAATAATGTATTCATTCCAAATTTTTATTTTGATGAGATGCTTTTTGAATGGGTATCAGCGACATTTTTGAACCACTGACACCGTGTGCAGTTACAATGAAGGACATTCATGCATCGTTATATGCAGCTTAAAGCATTTTTTTTCACTTAATTGATTTTGGGATGGGGAAAAAACTGCAGTGTGTTGTATAGTGTAGCGGTTAACAAATTCACCTAACAAAATGCCTCCATTCATGACCAGGAAGGGACACAAATCCTTAGGAGGGTTGTGTCAGGAAGGGTGTTCAGCAGAAAAGGTTGCAGATGCATTGTTAATGAGCAAGCAGCCAAAATCTAGACTTTCTGTTTCAGTGCTGAATTCCTGCCTCACCAGGCATATCTCTGAAAACAATATAAATGAAAACATATTGTCATTTTTCTCAATAACCCTATGATTGCTCATTGTATTTATTTTTGTAATATCCACTGAAAACCTCATTTTGTTTTTGTTCTTTCCTCTCTCTTGCCAGCCTAATCTATAATGTATTATGTCTTTTATTGTTTTCTTACCTGTGTAAATAAATGTACTAAATTACACTTTCAGTCAAAAACCAAAAAACAAATTAGCTTTTTAGATTCTTACGGCTTTTACTAAACTCTGTGAACAAATCCAGCCCGAACCAAACTGGAAGTTCACCACAAAGACGCTGTTCAAAGTGAAATGGAAAATCAAAATAAACCAAAGAGTCTTTGTCCTACCACCGTGTGTCTAATAACTACTTTTATCTTTTTTCTTTCTCTTTCTAATCCCCTACACGTCGACTCAAACAAGGAAATGAAAACTTCTATTTGATTCCATAAATCCATTTGGCACGTAAACAAAGCCTCCTCTCAGTGTGTGATCCCAAAGAGAGGAGGTGCCTCATCAAATTACCACCGCTATTCATATCTGCCTCTACCCTACTGGAAAGATTTAGGTAGAGACCAATCCCATCTTTCTTCAGCAATCTTAATTGTCCACTGTTTAACAACTAGATTAAATCGCATCAGATAAACAGCCAGTGGGAGTGAAATGAGCCTCTCTCATTGTAAACTAAACAAGAAAAACTCCAAGGCCATTTCACTTAAACTGTTTAATGCTTCGTATTTAAAACCTCATCTCTTTGTAGTTATCAGTGTTGCTGCCTCACTCTCGTTGCTTTTTTCTTTGAAGCTTATTCAACTCAGCCACAAGGGGGCAAAATATGAGTTAAAGTTTAATTGCACCTTCATGTAATTAAACTTCCTGTTTTATTGAGATAAATATTTCCAGTGGAAGGAAGTGTTTTTACAAAATACCTAAAAGTCACAGTGGTATTTATAGTGTGTAAGCATTTAATTTGAACCAAATCAGTTCATCAAATTAAATTAAATAATGTAATTGCTGGCCATGACCTACTGCTCCTCAGAATAGAAACACAATCAATCACTGTTGCCCAAACAAAACTGATGAAATTACCAAAACAGCATTTCTCATAAGTGCTGGCAGTAGAGAAGCACACCCTACAGCTTTGCGAGCAAACATCGCCGCCGCTTGTTTGGAGACTCAGACATTTCGGTTTGTCATAGAAAAATATGGGTCAAATCGATCCATTCAGAGGGAACCAAATCGTGTGCAGGTTGTTCGATCCCTGTGGGCTGCAGGGACAGAGAAGGTTGGAGGGTTTGAAAGACCTTTTCAGTGGGAGCTGCACAAGTCCACCAAGTACATCCTGTTGTCCTGCAGGGTGACGTTTCCGCTTTATTTATTACCTCACTAGAGGCCACCTACAGCTTAGCACTTCTTTACTGTCACACACTGATTTTGCTTCTGATTGATGGGGTGCGGGAAATCATATCTGTTTCAGATACTTTCACAAGATTACAAAAGCCTGAACTTAAAGATTTTGAGTAATCAGTGCTTTGGCATCTAGACAATTCAGCCGGCCAAGTGCAAAACAGATTCTTTTTTTTGTTGCTTTTTTTAAAATTAAATCACATAAAATTTAACAAACTAAATACAACATGGCATTTGTGTTTGTTTGACTACAAACACCTAGATTGATTAAGCCTTTGTATGAGAGTGGAACAACAGGTGTCTTTGTGTGTAAAAGGCTGCAGTGAGCAGAGCGCGGTCGGCGCTTAGGGTTTCATGCTTTGAAAGTGATATGGGTGAGCTGCTTTTCTCAGGCCTAACCCCAGATCTGCCGCTGATGGACAGACCACCCAACTCTCAGCGCTTATAGGCACACAGTGGGGCCACTCACAGCAGAGGCAGTCCCCCTGTCATTCTCCTTTGCGAAGGAAATGGATCAGCCGACTGTTTGTCAAGTACACTGTCAGGGTCTCCTTCAGAATCAAACAGCCAGCATTACACTAATGGATACCACTAGAATGCATTCAGTGCTTTGCAAACCCCCAACATTTGTCTTCCAAAATGGTTCAAAATGTGACAGCAGAAGCAGCAATAGGAAAAAAGATAACTCCTGCTCTTTGTTGAAGTACAGAAAACTAACTTCAAGGGAAAGCAGGACAATGTGACCGAGCAGAATAAAAGATAAATTGCATTTTTATGGTGATCGGTCCCCCTCGCCTCTGCAGCTCAGTCCAAGGTTTCTCTGTTTCACTGTTTTGTGGGACTTTATAGGAGCTTTCCGCCACGTATTCTGATCAGAATAAAGATTCCCCCAGGACATCACCATGCCAGAGCGGAGGATGCCAGAGCCATTGGTCAGAGGCGGAGGAACAGGGCTTAGCCTCCCCGGGCTGCTCAACTGACAGCGTGTTGTGGCCAAGAGTGGACTCAGGCTGAGACAAAAGATTCACACCCATCCTCTCCTCTCCAGAAACATCTTTTCCCTAAAGTCTTCCTGACAAGTCACAGGGCGAGGAAAGCCACCAAATACACGTGTTTTCGGTCTGCATCCTCCACGATGCTAAATTATAAATACTGAAGAAAATATAAATGTAAGGATTCAAGCGGGAATCTGGTTCTTCTTCCCAGGAGGAGAGGCCTGAGAACAGCCAAATGTTGCATTAAATCTTGAGCCAAAATGAGCTGCTCTACCTCTTGTCCTGGCACATCAGACCTACTATCTTCTTGGACAGAACCCCTACCATGTATCTCCCTCATAAATCTGTTTTTTTTGTCTCTCTCAGAAAAATGTTGATAAATACATACACTAAGCAGCCAGGATACAAGTTGTATTTGGCTGGTAAAGGGGGCAACCCTGTTAGTCCAAATCCTAAACATATGTTCCCCCCTTCACTGGATGAGATCTGAGATACTGATAATTATTTTCATGGCTTTTGCCTCTTATGAGGGAACCCCTCCCCAATTAAATCAGGGCCCCATGTGTCTCTCCGATGAATAAAATGTGAACTGGACTGAACACTTCAGCCAAAAAAAAGAGAAAAGAAAATGACAATAGTTGGCCTCAGTTTAACGTGGTTTAAATCAGCATAAGTGCATAATCCATATGCGTATAAAAGCGTGAAATGTTACAACTATTTCTAAAGCATCGGCTCAGCTTCGAATCGGTGACTCTCCTAAAGTAATCCAGCCTCCAGCTCTGAAATAAATCAATCTATTGCCACATAAATCATAACAGCGTGTTAAACAATGGGGCTGAGAAAAAAAAAAATTAAGCCCGTGATTAATTTTTCTCTGGACATTTTTTGTCAAAACGCTTACTTCATCCTATTCTTTATTCATTACTCAAACACATCTGGCTGACAGGTGCCCCGTCTGTTAAGCGTTGAGTAATTTCATTCCAGCAAAGACGAGCAAATGGAGAGCAGCGGAGGATAAGGTACTCTATCTTCTATCTGTGATGACATCAGGGCTCAGAGAGCTTGTTAGAGATGGGGAGGTACAGCGGCGTTGCTCGCTTTCTACAGACAAGAAATCCAGCCCCACCGCTGTCAGTGCCCTTTCAAAAGCACTGATTACTCCATTTCCAAGGGCCTAATCTCTGTAAACAATCTCTGTTTTCATTATCTTTTAAACTGATTAGCCCAATGAACATAACTTTCCAGCGCTGGGCTCAGACAGAAAAAAGCTTTGCCATATTGATGCCAGCTGTAGCTGCATGACCTTACAAGAGAAATAAAGCTGTGATACAAACACAGATAGAGGAGTGGGCTGCAGAGGAACATATGTGGCTAAAACATTGCTTGAAAAGTATGACAGACATTGGATTAAAAAGAAAGACTTCCTGAGGGAAAATCCTTTAACCTGCTTGTGGTTTTGCACAATTTGCAGCTGGAGATTATGGTCAAAACCTGGGAATAAACAAAGTCTCAACCATTTTCTCTCAGACTGGATTGACAGTTGAAGCACATAAAAAAAAAATTGTGCTCGGTGTTATATATTATCTTCAGCTGTAGGGCTTGGACAAATGCTAAAATTAAATTTTTGATTGATTTTGCTCTTATCTTCCTCTTTCCCTGTCTTTGTATCCCAACGTCCTTCGTGCCGTTGGAAATTAGATGTTGCTTTCTACCCCGTCCCTGCTCTCTCTCCCCTCTTTCTGCTCAAAGTGAGGTAACATTTGCCAGCACATGTCTCCATCTGTTAACAAACACTTCCAATATGTTGAGAACAACATCTTGGCCCTCAGTCTCCTCCATCAGGATGTGATGAACATGGTGCACCTGTCTCAGCCTCCAGCCTTGTTTCTGGCAGCGGAGAAACTGTCTCAACCTAACAACTATTCACCCCCGTAACATCAAAGACAGAAAAGCTGAAGGCTTCAGATGAAAACAGTGAGTTTGCGAGCTCTCTTTTCCATTTTAACCTCCCAATACAAATCATCAACAATGAACCCGCTGCCCCCATTAGTTCCTCTGGCATTTTCTCATTTGCCAAAAATCACTTGAAGTCAATTAAAACGTCTCTTGGGGAGAAACTGTTTAATGTCGATGAGCACGCAAAAGACATGCCTTGTGATAATCTTATTTGGTCCACAAATAGCGCGTTCTGAGGCACAGGCTCGCACAATCAGCCTGAATTGTAAATCACTCAGGACACTAAATTACCCCTACTAATAAAGCAGATCTAAGTGTTCGCTTAAGTCAACAACCAACCCAACAACAGACGGGAGAATAACAATGAAAACTACGTCAGAAACTGAAACGGCCTTGATTACAGAAACTGAGAAAGAACTCGACCAATCACGCCAGGGGAGTCGGAGTTGGACCTGGCTCTGCTTTTGCATCGTGACACGGAGGAGGAATGTTTAAGAATGAAAGCGAGAAAAGAGAGACGACCTGCATCACCCTGCTCTGAACTCCCCACTTTAATTAACTAATGTATCTCCATTTGTCATAGCGTGACATTGCATGATTCTGAGGCAATCTGAGATGTTGGCTGACGCTCTGAGAGGGAGGGAAGCATCAGCACCCTCTACTGACGAGCCAGCCAGCTTCAGGGCCCCGGTGGACATTGATTTCATTTGCTTTCATTTACATGAAGGCTACTTGTCTAATTATCATCTTATGATAATGCTGCCACCGAGCTGATGTTAATGAGCACCAGATCCCTCCCAGAGCGAAAAACCTCTTTCGTTCTGGTTTGCACTGCTTTGCATCGTTTAAGTCACTGTGACTGTTACTAAACCTTAAGGAATAAGAAAATGACATAAATGCAGTTAAATGACAGAGCCACACAAAGAAAGCACACTTAGGAGTCAGTTCTGGTTGAATGAATAGAATCTGTCCACGCTTGTTTCACTGTGTCTCGCAACATTTGGCTGTAGAACAACTAATTGGGGGGTGGGGGTGGGGAGGGAGAAGGGGAAGAAATGAGGGAGGGCTATGCATCTGAATTACAGGGATGTGTCTTTAAACTTTTGTCATCGCAGATTTCTTTTTTTCAACACTTGTGAGCTACGAGGCATAAAAGAAAGTTTGGCCATTTCTCCACTAGTGGCAACATGTTGCTAACTGAATGCTGCACAAGAACTTCTGTTTCACTAAAATGTTAAGATTTGAGTCACCATCCTCAACTGCTAATGCATTTTGGGGTTGCTCAGGAAGTAGAGCAGGTCACCTACTAATCAGAAGGTTGGTGGCTGCTTCAGTCTATATGCCTCCTAATGCGTTTTTTGGTGTGAGTGCATTTAAAGCATAGAAACTAGTGCATGTGTAGATAGATAAATAAGTAGCATATATTTATTCAGTGGTGTATATATCAAGCACCTTGACATACATACTGCTCCTACAAACATTTGTGAAAGAATGGGTCGCTCTCAGGAACTCCAATGAATTCGAGTGTGGTAAGTGGACGTGATTGGGAACAACATCAACTTAGCCATGAAGTGGTAGGCCACGTAAAATCACAGAGTGAGATCAGCAGATGCAAAGGTGTATAGTGTGCAGAGTTTGCCAACTTTCTGCAGAGTCAACAGCTACAGACCTCCAAAATTCATGTGGCCTTCAGATTAGCTCAAGAACAGTGCATAGAGAGCTTAACTGAATGGTTTTCCATGGCTGAGCAGCTTCATCCAAGCCTCACATCACCAAATGCAATGCAAAGCATTGGATGCAGTGGTGTAAAGCATGCCACTACTGGACTCTAGAGCAGTGGAGACGTGTTCTCTGGAGTGACGAATTAGACTTCTCCATCTGGCAATCTGATACATGAGGCCCTTTAGTTCCAGTCAAAGGAACTCTTAATGCTTCAGCATGCCAAGACATTTTAGACAACTTTATGCTCCCAACTTTGTGGGAACAGTTTGGGGATGGTCCCTTCCAGTTCCAACATGACTGCACACCAGTGCACAAAGCAAGGTCCATAAAGACATAGGTGAGCAAGTTTGGTGTGGAAGAACTTAACTGGCCTGCAAAGAGTCCTGATTTCAACTTGATAGAACACCTGTGGGACAAATCAGAGCAAAGACTGAGAGCCAGGCCATCTCATCCACCATCAGTGTCTGACCTCACAAATGTGCTTCTGGAAAAATGGTCAAAAATTCAAATAAACACAATGCTAAACCTTGTGGAAAGACTTCCCAGAAGAGTTGAAGCTGCTATAGCTGCAAAGGGTTGGTCAGCGTCATATTAAACCCTATGGATTAAGAATGAGCCATCACTTAAGTTCAATACTTTTGGCAATATAGTCTAATTTGGCTCAGTTTCATTTATATAGTCCCAAACCTCAGTAACAGTTGCTTTAAGCAATGCATTGTAAGTTAAAGACTAGAATAATACAGAGAAAACCCCAGCCATCAGATGGATCCAAGCACTTGGCAACAGTGGAAAGGAAAAACACCCTTTCAACAGGAGGCAACCTATAGCAGAACCGGGACTCAGGGAGGGGCAGGGTCATCTGACGTGACAGGTTGGGGTGCTTTGAGTGCTCAAGCAAAGTAGAAAAATAACTATATAAGAATCAGTCCATTTACTTTGGTTATTAGTATTGAAGATAGCTGCATTATTTTAGACACTGAGTTTGTTGCCACTTTTTCTCCAACTGAAGGAGCACTTATCGAGTCAAGCAAAGGTCCCACTCTCTGCAGTCATCTAAGCACAGTCCCTTAAAAAGCTCCAACATTACAGATGAGTTAAATTAAGCTGAATAACTCAATAACTTTACAAATGGCTTTCCTCGAGCTATGCAAGAAGTGGAAGGCATTTTATATCACCTCACAAGATTAGTGAGAAAGCAAACAAAAAGTCAGATTCCAGGAATGATTCTCATTATAAATCCGTCTCTCCCACATCTGCTTGGACTAGAGGACTATAAGTCAACATAGCAGGTAAAGTTTTTCGGGGAGGTGGATATATTTGACTTTTCTGTGAAAGCGACCAACTAAATATAAAGTGTGTGGGTAAAGGTTTGCGTCACCCCCGAGATATTCTGAGATATGGGGCGCCTGGCCTTTTTCATCTCTGCGTGAGTGAACCTGCGTCAGTATGTCACTGTCTCCTCAGCTAAACAAATTTGTACGTTTGATTGATCAAAGTTTATACGAGGGCAGGTATTTGATTTCAAAATGCGAGGGGGGGGAATGGAAAGTGAGGGGATGTAAATGTATAGACGCGGGCAGAATGAGAGGGCAAAAGGAAAGCAGGAGAGAAAAAGGAGAGAGACTGAGCAGCTGGATTGCCATGTAAATAGCTGTGCAGATAGGTAGGGTTGGGCTCTGTGCCAGAGGCTCTACAAAGGGCTCCTAACATCTGTTTGAGACTAGATTTCTGCTCTGTGTTGTAGTAAGAATAATAGTCTCACTCTGAGGGCTTGTTCCCTCATCAGACAGGATCATGAGCACGCATATACAATCTCTAACATCAGACTGCAGCCCTGCAGAGCTGAGAAACAGCTGAAATGCTGTTATTGGTGTTCATGCACCGCACCTCAGCACGGGGAGACAGGTGGAGCATCGCTCGGGTGACGAGGACTCACTCAAAGCAACAACACAATGAAATTAGCAAGAATCAGTGCCAGTATAATGCTGTAAATGTCCACTCGTGATAAGGAAGACTGAGCCAAAGAGGATCAAGGAAGGAAAAAGCTTAAAACTCCCCTCCGTGTATCATGGATAAGTAGGAAGTTTATTCCACGAAACACAGCTTTTATTGTTCCAGTTTATAGTTAAGTCAGGCCTCTGATGAAAAATGAAAAACCACAAGTTTGGAGTACGGATAATTAACTGCTAAACCAAAACGTTGGAGACAAACTTGAAGTGTTCCTACCAAGGTTTTCCCTTTGGTTTAAAAAAACATGGGACATCTTTGTTGGTGTCATAACAAGGATCTTTTTTTTCCCCCTCTCCCAAGAACATATGCAAGCAATTTGTATAACAAATGTTGGTTTTAGACTGTGTTCCTTGCATACAAGTGGCTTCTCAAAACCTACAGGGCTCCATTCGTTAGTGCTTGAAAGCAAAGCAAACAAATTAATTAACACTATCTTTACATGGGGTGGCCAAGGAAAGCAGGCACTGAAATGTTACACCATTACCTAAATTCGCATCTGTCTGTGTCCCCCCCACCCTGCCCTAGTCCCCCCCGATGTGTACTCTCCCAACCCTGCCCCAGCGCACACTGCGCCCTTGAACAAGGCTGAAGGACCACCTGTGTGAAAGAGGAGACCCTCTCTGTTATGTCTCTGCTAGGGAATGAAATAACATGGAATCCAGCTCTGCAAATAACTCACAGTGAAGATCATTTTCCACATGCTGCTTGACAAAAGGTAAAATAAGAACAGATGATATCCCTCTCTCTCTGGATGTTTGTAGCTCTGCTTTGCGGCTTATGCTTCGCAGCCTTTCTTTACAGTTACAGTTGTCCAGCTATCTGTGGAGGCAGACGGGAGGTCCTGACCCCTTTAGTGGCCGTGTTAGTCGAGCAGTATGCGATATGAGGTCTCAGTCTTATACTGAGTGAGCTTTTTTTATGCCCTCACTGGGGTAAAGTTGAGAGGGTTTTGAGGAATCTGATCCTAGATCTGTGTGCCATCATAAGAAGCCGGAGGTCTTCTTCTAAACTGAGCATCCGTCAGAGGAAAGAGGCTCTACTGTGACTCTGGGAGACGTAGTCCAGAACGTAACCTCCTGTGAACCCTGTGTTATTTTGAAACTCAGGTTTTTATAGAGATTAAGCTAACAAGACATAACATAGTAGGAACCGAGGCGATGGTGGGGGAGATGGAGCCAGCAGATCTGTTTCTCCTTGTTTCCAGTCTTCATGTTAAGCCAGGTCTGACTCTAGCTGTTTAGGTGCCCTAGGCGAGATCAGAAAGCGATGGCCCCAAACAGCTGTCATGAGCTCATATCACAACCAGGAGATGTCCGCTGTGTAACAAACGATCAGACTGTAATATTGACATTCTGTGTGTGGATCCTACAGCTGCAGGTATTTAATAAGCTCAGGAGAAAGACTCTACAAACAGCAGAACGCAACAACCGCTACTATCGCAATCCAAATTATATTCACAATCTAGTGATTCTCACCTCCATATTCTTCTTTCTTCATCCCCTTTCGCTCTCTATTTTGCGCCACTTTCCCCGCCTTGTGTTTCTGATCATTTTAAAACCTTTCATGAGTCATTTCACAGATGTGATTCAAAGGCGGGATTAGACGCAGACATGGAGGATAGCGCACATGCTATCAGGAACTGGTTTCGCATATCACATCACGATAGCAGGCAGTGTTTATTCATGTTGTGCACATGAGACTGACAGTTCAAAAAATGCACTAGATTTATTATTGTAAATAAAAATCTGCTTTTGTTGAGGGTGTTGTTGCTGATCGCCTGGCCTTTCAGATCCTAGGAAACCAGACCGGCTCTGTGCTAAGCTAAGCTAACCAGCTGCTTGGTTTTCTTTACTGTGAGGCCTGCTTCAGCCTTCCCACCTAAATCTGGGCATGAAAGTGCACTCAAGAAAAACTTTAAACTTCAATAATGGCTCTGACAAGCATCTCCAGAGAGATAAGCACACCTCGGCTGTGCATTAATTTTTCTCACAGGCCTTTGTTCACCTCTTGGAGGAGGACACATAAAATTGGTGTAATCCAAATAAACAGGTGAGGTGCTTATTAGCCCCCTTGTTCCCAGCGCAAGTGTAACTTCATTTTCAATTCTGACTCTCTCTCTCTTTTACTCATGGGAGAGCAACTTCAAAGCTGTAGCTTAATGCACTTGAGGTCATTATCTTCATTTCTATATCCTCTGCAGGTTCTCAGCATATGGGAACATTTTGACTCTGGATTTTTTTTTTTTTTTCATCTGCAGCCATAAATCTGCCATGTCAACTATAAAATATGGCTGACCAGCAACAGATGTAGCTCTAATAGCTACCAAAAATGAAAAAAAAAGTAGAAGAAAAAATCAAAATTTACCACCACTACATTTTTATTCTAACATAGATTGATTTCAGTTTTGCGCAGAGGTGATGGACACCAAGTGAAAATCAGAGGAGGCCCGTGGGGAGGGAGGAAAAGTGTGTTTCCTTTTAATGTTCTGTTATTCTTGCTCAGTCACTTTCTTTCTCCTCTCCCCTCTTTTCTTTAATCCTTCTCCTTCCACCCTTTTAGCTGAGACCAATCCTCCTTTCATCCTCCTCGGCAGCGAGGGCCCTGGTGTCTGTTCGCACAAAGCCTGCCCATCAGTGACTCCTCATCAACCCCTTTTTGCCCAATTCATCAAGCGGAGGCCCATGGGCATTTATCACCCCTACCACCTTTCATATCCTGCACCAGCTGAAAGCCACTGTCCCTCCTCTGACTTCAATGCAGCCATGACACACCCCTAAGATTTATAGAGACATAATTAGTAGCAGTGAAAAAGGCCTGCGTGCTTTGGAAGGTCAATCATACTGTATCCCACTCCGAGAAACTCTCAAAGCCACTAACATCTGCTTCAAAATAGATTGCGCCACCGCCACAAAAGCTGATAAATTAGCGCCAAAAAACAAGAAGCCAAGAGATCCATCTAAAGCCTGAGAGTGACATCAAAACAATCATACACACTTTGGGTGATTTTAACACGCTGTTCGTCGCCGTTCATTGGAAGTGAAACACTGTCATAAATCCCCTTTCTCTACAGGGAGGCTGCTGCTGCTGCCTGTGATGAGCAGCTCTGAGGTGAGAACTCCCCCTCAGGACGGGGGTTTCTGAAAGCAGCTTGAGGGAGGTCTAAAACAACACACCTTAATAGTTAAATGATGTTATTGATGTAATCGCTCCCCTTTCCTTCCCTTCAAACACATCCCGCTGTCACTGATATCTCAAAAACAGTGAACTAATTAAAACGCTCCCGGAGTTTTGATCTTCGAACAGAAATACAGTCTTCACCAAACAGCTTTGTTTTTCTTTTTTCCTTTTTTTTTCTCCCTGCGCAGCTACACGTTAGGACCTGTAGTGCCATTGTGCCCAGAAGAGATGCAAAAATCCCCATTCAGAGCCATAAATTACACCTATTATTCATTAGTCCTGCTGTGACTTTCTCTGTGTTCTTTTTCACGGGCATGATGGCACACATCAAATATTGTGCTCTGCTTGATTTATTTGACAGCTGCAGTTATTAGTTGCTTTTCAGATTGTTATTTTACATCTAAAACATGCAACTGTCTTTAAGACTAATTTAACTGAAGATGAAGTAGCACAGCCTTGGCCAGGCACAGCCTGGAAGTGCAACAATTTAATACATTTTCTACCACTTCTACTACTCTGACAGTTTCTGACTATTGTTACTTTTACTTAAGTAAAAAGCAGAAATATTTCCTCCAGGAGAAAGACTATCTAAGGTGTTTGGTGTTTACTCTCTTGATGTAGTTAGAAGTTTTCTGTGCTACTAGAGTGACTGTTTAAGGCTCTGCACCAGTGCTCGAGTCACATTTAATGCTACATGTCATTAGCATTTGGACCCCCCCTGCCAGTAGTAGAAGCGGTTAAGCTGCTGGTTTCGCTGGAGCACACTGCAAACGTTGTGCAGAGGGGCGAGGAAGCACCTGCTTCCAACGAGGAGGTGGAGAAAATGCTCTCGTGAAAAGCTCCAACTGCAGTGGTTGGCACTGAAACTTGTGCGGGAGGTTGGATTACTCCGAAAGTATGCACAGGTTATTTTGATAATCGTGTGTGTGTGTGTGTGTGTGTGTGTGTGTGTGTGTGTGTGTGTGTGTGTGTGTGTGTGTGTGTGTGTGTGTGTGTGTGTTCTTAGGCAGCACACTA
>VURO01005276.1:2096-21572 GCA_015108175.1 Pelvicachromis taeniatus | reverse complement strand
GTGTTGATAGGCCTGATGAAACCGGAGTTATGATTAATCATATTCGGCATACTTTTCCGTGAGCATATGGCTCGATTTAGTGTAAACATACAGGTTATGATTAGCTTCGAATTCGCTAACGGCTAACTGCTAGATCGGTGACGCGGTGACGTAGGTCACCACGTCACCGCGTCACCGATCTGATGCATTCAAAGGCGCTCGGAATTGCGGCACTTTGACGAACGGCCATTGGTTTGAATACAGAAAAAAACGATAATAAAAACGTTATTATCTCGAAAAGTATCCCAGTAAAAATTACCAAAAGATTTAGCGGCCGTCAGCGGATATAGCAGAATGTTTTAGAGGTTGAACGGTCAAAATAGGACGAGAACTGTAGGCCAAGTTAAGTGACGAAGAACAAAGCAACTAGGTATAATAAATAAAGATAAAGAATAAAGAAATTGGATCTGTGGATCTCAATAGGTTGATGCTGTTTCCAACAGCATTCACCCAATAACTGAAAATAACGTAAATAAATAATAATAAAAGCCAATCAGATGGATCAATACGGCAAAGCCATGATGGTCCATTTGGTAAAATAAATCCGTTGAGCATCTGTTTTGGCTTTCAGATAATAATTCTGCTAATGATCCAAAACGGGGCAGGCAAAAAAAGAAAAAAAAGTTGTTTTTGTCTCTTCGCCCCGTTCTTCAAGGACACCTGAGTTGGATTGGGCATTGTTGACTTTCGCTGAACTGGGCGAAGGGTGAAGAGTGAAGGGAGACTGCTTCAACTCAACGAGGGATACATACATACATACATGCATACATACATGGATACACGTACACTGACACAGATATGCACTCACTCCCCCCTCCCCGAATCCAATGCCTTCTCCCAGACAATGTAGATGGGCGGGTCGTAGAATGGCAGCAGGACCGGATGGCTGTTTGTCTACACTGCCTCATTTGATACACCCCCCTTCCCACCCCCCCAGTTGCTTGTCATGTATTTTGATGGTATAAGATGTGAAGATTCATGTGGTTTATGTGCTGAGGTGTTTTTTACTGTACTAAAACAGGTCTCCTAGTTTCAGAGCCCAGTTTGTGTAGTCTTTTTTTCTCCTACTGATCCCATGATGTTGTGTATTTCATTGTTTCTAATGCTGCCTATTCTGACCTGTCTCCCCAATGTGATGTTTGTGTAATGTATGTCTGGTTGGAATACGTTGTTGAGATGCGGTAATCTACACAGGGAGGAAGTGACTTGTCTTTCCTTTCAACAAAGAAAAATCTGGCCCTGAGAGGAGATGTGGAGGGGCGAATCCTTCCAGTGGCTAGGTACTTCGTGATGTACTTTTCCATAGCCTCTCTCTGGTTTGGAGAGGCTGTAGGGAAGAGAATTCTTTACAGAAGTTCCTGGGAGTAAGTCAATCCCACAGTCGTATGGACAATGTGGTGGGAGGGAGACCACAAGATCTTTGCTGAAAACCTCTGCTAGCTCATGGTACACTACAGGGAAGGAAGTTAGATCTGGCAGCTCTACAGAAATGACTACAGTGGTGGATGAGACACTAGAAAGTTGCCGACCAAATACGGTGTTCATGAAACGACAAGCTCCACCTCGGCATACAGACCAAGTCTACAGCAGGATTATGGGTGCTTAGCCACGGGAACACAGCAAGGAGACACTGCTGAGTTCACCTGCCAGTAACTATAGCGTTACTGACAGATATCATCAACAAATGTTCTCCTCTGGCCACAATAATAACACTCACTGCCGACCTGATGTTTTCTTCTAGTGAAGAGAAGAAAACATCTTGCTGTATGAGCTTGCTGCATGGGCTGCTTCTCGTTGTCCAGTAACTCGCTTTCTCCTGTGCTGTGCTTCCTGAGGTGGCTCCTTCCATCCTGGTAGAGAGTCTGACGACAGGTTGCCTGCAAATGTCCAGGAGACGCAGAAGAACTAGATAAACATGATTGTCATGTTCAGCCAAGTTCCTATAAAAAAAATAAGGATGTTGTCAAGGTAAACAAAAACAAAATGGTTAATGAAGTCGATGGAGACAACATTAACCATAGCCCAAAAAACATGAGGGCATTGGTGAGTCCAGAAGGCATTATGAGGTACTCAAAGTGACCGAGATGGGTATTTAAAGCCGTCTTCCACTTATCCCCCTTACTTTCTCACTTAGCATTCTGTAAATCCAACCTTTAGAAGACCGTAGCCCCTTGCAGCAGTTCAAATGTGGAGGACAACAGAGGGAGGGGGTATGTTTTTTTTTAACAGTGATTTTGTTCAAGCCTCAATATCAATGTAAGGGTGATGTGAGTTGTGCTTCTTTTTTATGAAAAAGAAAAAAATCCTTCTCTAAGAGGAGAGACGTAGCGGGGTGTATTATTCACACGTCTAGAGAGTCTGTTATATTATTCTCCTTAGCCTCCCTCTCCAGTTTGGAGAGACAATAGAGGCAACTACAAGGCAGGGGTCTTTTGGGAGCAAGTCTATGCCGCAGTCATAGGAATGGTGAAGAGGAACAGAGAGTGCTATGTCTTTGCTAAAAATCCATAGGCAGGTTGATAGACAGCAGGGACTGAGGTCAAATGGGTGAAACGTAGGGGTGGCAAAATGTAGGCAATTTTGGTGACAACTAAGACTCCAATCTCTGGTAATATTCTTTGACCAGTCAATGTAAGGTTGTGTGTGCTCAACCAAGGAAAAAGAAGAATGAGAGGTGTGCTGATAAAGACACAAGGGCAGTTACTTGCAAGGCCTCAGTTAAGGTGATTTAGTGGAATTAGCTAGAGTCTAGTCAATGAAATTCTGTTCTCCCTCCAAATCTATCAAACAGTGGCACAGGCGAGCATGGTGATGCAGAGCTGGTTTTGCTGGACACATGAGTCTAGCTAGGGAAGCTTTGTGGAGCTGCAATGGGCAGACATTCACAGTGTCTCCCATTTAACCACAATAAAAACACTCACCGTCTCCCCCATGCTGACGGTGACAGGTGGGCCCGGCTGAGATGCATAGGCTTCTCTGCCTCCTAACTCCGGGCTCCAGAAGAGAAAGCTCCTAGTCCAGCAAGGAATCCTCAGACTATCTGGATCATTCTGTTAATGATGGATGAGAAACACAACCCAAACGTTGGACTTCTAAATCAAACAGCTTGTTTATTTACAGTGAAACGGTGTGCACAGTGAAAACGTTGTGACAGTAATCTCCCAGCTCCTGGTGCAATGAAATCTAATTTCTCACTCCACAGTTCCCACTGTAATATTTACAGACACCACTAGGTTCGCCTCACATGCTCTCCCTTCTGCCTGTCTTTTGCCTGAACAGAAGGCAAAAGACACGATCATTAGTTACTTGCCAAAGGACGCTAGATGATTTACTATTGCATGAGCTGGGGTTCACTGATGGTTGTCACACAATGATCTAGTGCAGCTCAGCCACACTGTTAAATAGTGCCCAGGTAATGACTCATTAGAAGCAGGTGAGAGATGAGCATAGTGTGGCTGGCTTGAGAGCAGGAAACTGCTCCGGTCCCCGGGAATTCAAAACATTGCTTTTGAAATGATGGTTTTATTGAGAGAATGTTTTAAAAAATATATATTTTAAGTATTTATTATTGGATTAATAATGTATTTTGAAAAGATTATATATTAATAGGGATTTTATTTTAAATGTAATTATTAAATAGTACATTACTTTAGTAATGTTTAAATAAATACAAAAAAATAAAAACTGAATTCATAAATTAATTTATAGATGCATATTTTATTACACAATTAATTATTTGAGCACAGAATTCTGCTGTGAATATTTTGATGTACGTGACTCTTGAGCTCCTCCATGGCTTGAGAGGTCTCTTCGGTATACTCCTCGAATTTCCTGAGCAGACAGGAAATAACAAATAATAACAAAAAATTAGTTATGTCAAGAGAGTACCTTCAGGGACCATGATGAAAGATGGTGGTAGCACAAACATCTAAGGTGGATCTAGTCAATTAGAGCTCCACATCTGTATTACAGTGCCATACAGTATTACCATACAGTATGTTTGTTAGAAAGGTGAGAGTAAATCTGTACAGGACGCTCTTTGAGCAATTTTTGTTTGGTTTCCCGTCCGTTCACAGTACACAGACAGTCCAGGTCAAAATCACAATTGATGTTGTGATGACAGCTAACTCTGAGACATTAGCTATACTTGTGCTTTTTGATTTATTCTCTGCCTTTGATACCATCTTTATATGGTACAACTTTACAATAAGACTACCCTTATAAATGGCTAATAAATAGTTTATAGATATGTTATTAATTAAGCTGTAAACACTTTATAAATCATTAATAAGTGTTTATTAGGCATTACTTAAAGGTGATAAACAGAAAAACCACACTAGTGTCTTGCCAAATAATGAGCCAAATATGTTCACCTATATATTACATCTGGAGTTGCTATATTAAACATTTCAGACTAAATTCCTACCTTGTAAGCACAATAAACTTTTTTTAAGCATATAATACTGTACTTTATCAATGTATTATACATATCCGCAACTATTAATGTGACCTTTATTGTAAAGTGTAAAACCTGCCACTATTTGTTAATGACTAATAAACATGCATAAATGCCAAAAGTGAGTCTTAAGTATAAAACATTTCACCATTTATTACACTCAGACCTAAATTACAATCAGTGCTTGAAGTAACATTGTAATGTTAAATGTGTTATGAAAAACACCAAACAGCCCCCCCCCCAACAAAAAAAAAGTTCATACCTGACTGGAAATATTTTTTGTATATAAGAACCATGAGGTGTTCCTCCAACAATGTCTCTCATGACTTGCTCTTTTGCAGCACCTGAGAACATACCAATGTTTGAAGTAAAGAAATGGACCCTTAAATAAACATGCACATTGATTGATAAGATAGTCATAAAATTAAGTATGAATTATTGTTATTATTATTTGTGGGGATAGGTTAATTGGAAACTCTAAATTGCCCATAGGTGTGAATGTGGGAGTGACTGCGAATGGTTGTTTGTCTATGTGTGTTGGCCCTGCGACAGACTGGCGACCTGTCCAGGGTGTACCCCGCCTCTCGCCCCAAGACAGCTGGGATAGGCTGCAGCGACCCTGATAAGGATGAGCGGCTGCGAATGGATGGATGGAAAATAATAATGAAAAGGGGCTAATGCCGTCTCTTGCATTTATAACATATAAATATTTTTGTTATATTTACTACATGCACTACATTATCATGCATTACACATACCACATATATTGGTCTTTTTTATCAACATGGAATTAATTTTCATCCTATGGTGACAAACAGGCCATCTAATCTTCTTCTTTAGAAGTTGTTTCTTCTACAGTCATTTAATGAGCCTCAGTGCCTTATATTTATTTTGTTTTCCTTCTATTATCACACTGAAACACCGTAAAATACAGGAGTATAGTGCAAATCAGTTCAGAGTTAAAGAACTTCATATGCTATTTAAAACAAGTCCTATGGTCAAAAACAGTGCTACACAAAAAAAGGGGATTTTCTCACCTAATATAGTCACTCTCCGACTCAGTTACAAAGATCTACCAGCTAGATTCATCGTAATATAGGAAAAAAACTGCCCTGGTGCCAAAGAGAGGGAAAACTAACATAATTCATACGGTGAGGCGCTTCAACATTAACATCCAATCGCAGTTAACCTTATTAAGGAAAGTCCCTCCTTTCAGTGCATGACCACCATTGAAGCGCTCAGAAAGGTCAAGCCAAATGGGCAAGAACCAACACTCAAGGCGCGCGTACAAGTTGCTGCGCCATGGATGGAGCAGAAGATAAAGATTTGTGTGCCTCTACGACATACACGGTTAGTACATGTTCGAAGAGCTATAAACTATTTTTCAGCGATTTATAAGGGAGCCTTATTGTAAAGTTGTTCCCATTATATTCTTTTCAAGAGATTGAAACATGAAACATGCCTGGTATCTCTGATCACAAGCTTACCCAGTTGTCAGTGGTGTTCCTCAGAGTTTTGTCTTTAGTCTGCATCTATTTATTATTTATGTTTTACGTTTAGGTCACATTTTTTAGGAAATTTACTTACATTTTCACTCTTATATATGATAAATCTTTCTCACAGTTGTCAGGTCTCTCCTTTCTCCCAGGTTAACAATTAAATTTGATAACAAATATCACTCTGTCTGCATATTTCAACCTACGTAATATTAATCGGCTACACCCACCCGTAATATCTCATAGTACTGCTGTACGTCCTGTACTGATTATTGTAATTATATTCTTTATGACTTAACTCAAAAATGTCTTCATAGACTTTCAAAATGCAGCTGCTTGTGTCATTGTGTCACTGGCTTTCTGTAAAATACCACATTGATTTTAGGACTCTACTTCTTAGTTTTAAAATAATAATCTTACACGTCATTCTCGGATCTTCTACGTATCACCACTCTATATTGTACACTAAGATAATCATCCTCTTTTACTCTCATTGTACCACCTGCTTGCCTGACCAGCAGGAGCTTTACAGCTTTCAGCCAAGTGGCCACTCATCGTTGGAACTCCTTCCCACACCACATTTGCAACATGGTTTTCTCTATTTCAACATGGTAGAAAAAGTGAAGTGTACCTCACTTTTTCTACTAAACTACCTGTCCTGACCTGTCTCTCCAATGTGATGTTGTGTAATGTATGTGTGGTCTGGATAGGTCCAATTTCGCTGCAGGAAACTGTAGTGACAATAAAGGCTTTCATTCATTCATTCATTCATTCATTCATTCATTTATTCATTCATTATCTTTAAAGTCAGTCTTAAAACATAGCCTTTTGTATCATTGCCTATTCGGTTTGATTTTCATTTGATGATGTATTGATTTGTAATTATATATATATATATATATATATATATATATAAGGATAAGATTGTTAAACACTACTCATGCTGGTTAACTTGCAAATTAACCAAAGATTTAAGACTACCTTTTTTATCTGCACAAAATAAAGAACATTATAAAATGTGTCAAAAATCAACATAGTTCATGATTCAACAATAAGAAAGAGAATAAGCAAAACTGCATCTATGGGAGCGTTCCAAGGTGAAAACCACCGCTGAACAAACAGAAGAAAAAAGCTAATTTAAGATTTGCTAAAAGAAACATCCTGATGATCCCCAAAAACGTTTGTGACAATATTATATGAACGATGAGACAGCTGAACATTTTGGGAGGTTTGTGTCCTATTACATCTGGCATAAACTAACACAGCAAATATATCATCATACAAACAATGTGGTGGTAGTGTGATAACTTGCTGACCTGGGTGACTTACTGTGATTGATGGAACTATGAGTTCTGCTCTCTCCCAAACAATCCTGAAGAAGCATGTCTGACCATCAGTTTGTGCCATCAAGTTCAAGCAAATATGGCTTTTGCAACAGGAAAAAGATCCAAAACATACAAACAAGTTCACCTCTAAATGGCTCAAAAAAGAAAAATGTCAAAATTCCTGCAGAGCTCCACACACAGTGAAAGACTCATTGTCAGTTATCACAAATTCTTAATGGCAGCTGTTGCTCCCCAAGGGTCGCATAGCCAGTTATTACATTTAGGGAGCAGTTACACTTTCACACAGGGCAGATAGGATTGGGTAAATTTTTCCCTTAGTGAATGAAATTATTTATCATAAAATCTGAAACACTTAAAACACACACACTCAAAGAATCTGAAAGGAGGAAACTACATTTTTATGGCACCACAGTTTTACACTCAACACTCAGTATCACTCCTCTCTTTTACTGTCAAGAATATCAATTCAAAAGACTTTATTTATCCCCGAGGGGCAATTAGGGGGACCACATTCTGGCCAGACAAACAACATATGTACTCTCTCTTCTCTCACACACACACGTGTGTGTATTTCTATCCTTATGGGGACATCGCATTGACATAATGCTTTCCCTAGCCACTTACCCTAACCCTAACCATCAAAAATGAATGGCTAACACTGACCTTTACCCTAAACCTAACCATAACCTAATTGCAACCCTGACACTAAAACCACATTTTGAGTCTCAAACATGCCTTCAAACTTGTGGAGACTGGAATTTTGTTCTCCACGAGGGCTGTTGGTCCCCACGAGTATAGTAAACTTCCAATCTTTGGTCCCCATGAAGATGTTAATACCCATCCACACACACACACGCACACGCACAATCCACAAAATGATGTCTTTGGGACTAGGATGTTGGAAAGTCTTTGTAATAAACAAAGAATTGGAGAGTAAGCAGATATCCCAGCGACACATGCTAGCACATATCTATAAAAAACCCTCAGCTCCCTCTGCTTGCCCAACACCCCTTGCCCGTTTGACTAGCTCCCTTTATCTAGTCCCCTACATCACCTCAAACATGCTCCTTCATCTCTCCTTTCTTGTCTCCTTTCTGAATTTAGCTTGCTTTGAATTAGATCTTTAACTCTCTGACTCTTCACTTCCACTTGTGTCCTTCAGCACCACCATTCGCTCCATCGTCCTCTCCCCATCAAGCCTCAAGACATCTGATGTTGTCTTCATCTTTTCCTTCATGTTATCTTTCAGTTTTGTGTTTGTTTATTTTTACAAAAGGTATTGCTGCATATATTGTAACAACGGCAGTGTTGCTGTCACGGTCCTGGGTCAGTGACCCAGTCTTTTGAGTTGTTATCACTGTTAGTGTTTAGATTTATTTCTCAATATTTCTAGCTCTCTAGTTCTTTGTTCTGTGATTACTACTTCTTAGGTTGTGTTATGTGGCATCCCTGTGTTCTGTGTTGTCTCCTCTGTAAATGGTAAATGGACTGATTCTTATATAGCGCTTTTCTACTCTCCCGGAGTACTCAAAGCGCTCTATACAACACCCACATTCACCCAATCACACACATTCATACAAGCACTTTTTGTGTACTTTAGTGCTCTACCTAACATTCATACACATTCATACTCCGATGGATGCATCGGAGAGCAACTTGGGGTTAATATCTTGCCCAAGGATATTTGGCATGCAGACTGGGGGAGCCAGGGATCAAACCGCCAACCTGCTCTACCACCTGAGCTACAGCACCCCTCTGTGCCCTCCTGTCCCACGTTTCAGGTTCGTATATTCTCTGTCTCCCCGGTTCTCTGTGTTAAGTTTACGTATATCATGAGTTCAGTTGGTGTGTTTCCTGTTTTACTTTGAAAGTCCATGATATGTCATTGTTTCCAGTTTGCTTCCCTTATCTTGTTTAGTCTGATTTCTCCCAGCTGTGTCTTCCTCCTGTCTCCATTCCCTGAGTATTCCAATGTGTATTTAAGCCCTGTGTTTTCCTTCCCCTGTGTTGTGTCTGTCATGTCCTCAACCAGCTGTGTTCTCCTTGCCAGTTTAGCTTATGTTTGTATCTCTCGGTGTAGTTCAGTTTGTGTCCAGCAATAAAGTTGTTCAAACTCACATCTGCCTGCCTGCACACAGTCATGACAGAATAACCCGACAATGGTCCGCTGCAAGTCCGCAGGTAATGACCTGGACCCAGCGGACTTACAACTGCGCAAGCATCAGGAGGCTGCCTTCGCCCAGCTGTAGGAGGAGCTCCGCTTGAGGCCTTGGCGCTCTCCTGACTATGGGCGTATATTCTGAGGAACTCGGCTGGCTCTCAATGGTTCCCTGAGCTGCAGAAATCCCCCGCCTGCTGCTTCGCCTGCACCCAAGCTGCGGCGGCTTCAGGTGTGAATTCTCTGCATTTCTTCGGATGCTCATGCTCCAGCCTTGGCGTTGCCATTCTGTGCGCCGGAGGCTCAGCTGTTTACTCTGCCTGCTTCCTCATCCCAGAGGAAGCGGCACACATGCAACCGTAATACGGACACTGCTAAGCAACTCCCGATGATGAGTTATGACTGTTTTTCTCACGCTTCTCTGGACACTAAAAGCAATAGACTCACCTCAGATACATTTGGCATTTCCTTATTGGATGAGGACGTCCATCCATCTATCCATCCATCCATCTTCTGCCGCTTATCCGGGGCCGGGTCGCGGGAGCAGCAGCCCAAGCAGAGAAGCCCAGACCTCCCTCTCCCCAGCCACCTCCTCCAGCTCATCCGGGGGAACACCAAGGCGTTCCCAGGCCAGCCGAGAGATATAATCTCTCCAGGATGAGGACGTGGACTGGGAAAACTTTTTTTCATTCTGCTCCCCCTGTACTGGAAAAAGACAATCATCCTTCTAAGGCTACTGACACTTGTAAATCAAAGACTGTCAGCCATGTTACTATGTCAAACACTGCTAAGGCTGTTTATCCGGTGTCTGTCAACTCTGGTTATATCAATTCTGAGTGTGTTAACGTCATTAATTATGTCAGGTTTGTCTGTCAAGTCAAACCGAGCTTAGGAAAAACCAGTGAACTGACAGCTGGGCGGAACTAATGGTCCGGTGCGTCTGGTTTTCTGTCAGGGAAGGAAAAAGAGACAGACAAAGGAAGTTGGCTCACGGGACAATGCCGATTTAATTCATTTAACAAGTGGTCGCCAGCAGGGAAGGTTGTATGTCTAATGTGTTTGCAAAATCCAGGGAGGCAGCCGGTAAGAAAATGAGCGCTGGCAAAGCTTGAGGACTGATTAAATTGTGTTGTTGAAGGATAGACTATCACAGACTTGGACTGTGTTAGCATTGTGCTGTTTATGAACTGTATCACTTTTTTCTGTTGGTTTGCGTATGTGAGATTGGGCATGGGTGCATAAGTGCATAAGGCTGGGGATTGTTATTTGCTGATCTAAGCTAATGCAGATTCCCATTTGGTTTAGTTTTAAAGAGGTGTCATTTAAACTTATGTGCAAAGTTGGTTGAGCAATGGGTAATGTAATCTGAGCATGTCAAACGTACTTAAATAAGAATTTTGTATTGATATATTTATATTTATTATATATTTGTAGCGTACAAACTTAAAGAGCTTTACATTGTCTGCCTCCACGAAGACTGTTAACACAAATAAGTTCAAGGACTGTTTATTCAAAGACCATTTGTGGTGGTCAGCCACCATCACAACCCACACCACTACCATCTTTGTACCACTACAACATCTATTTCAGTTTGTAGCTCAGTCGTTAGTTCAGTTATTAACTCAGTCTCCTGTTCAGCCTCTAGTTCCATCTCTAGCTCAGTTACCAGCTCTGCCTGCAGCTCAGCCGTCAGCTCTGTCATCTGCTTTACCACCTGCTCAGCTACCTGGTCAGCCAGGGGTCTCTGCATCTTTTGGCCTTGCATCCGCTCCTGCTGGAGGCTCGGGTGAGCCAATCCAGCACTCCATGGCTCTCACGCCGCCATCTGTCTCATCAGCTGGTGGTTCTGGTTAACTGCTCCAGCCAGTTGCTTCATGTCTGCCAGAGGACTCCGCACCTGCTGGTTTTTCTAAAGATAGCTCACCATAGCCACTTACCAGTAAGCTGCATCTGTTTTAATTTTTAAGTTGGAGCAAACAACAGTCTTTTTTCACAAGACTGGTGAAAAACTCCTCAAAATCAACTGAAGCTTCATTTAGAGTTACACATTTCTTGATTAAGACGGCATTTTCAGATGGGGAGGTTTTCAAAGAAGAAATGTTTTTTTGCTCCCCCTGTAATTGTAAAAACTGAGCTTAAATACAGGAAATATGGAACCGATGTAATCTCCGCTCTCTACGATGTCCAAATGGGGCCAACTCCAATTGTTAGAAGAGTGTCGGCTGTGTCTGGGAACTTGGCCGATCAGCTGGACCGGGATCTGGAAAAGTGCAGTTGGTTTAGCATCCAGTGTGACTAGTCCGTGGGCAGCAGCAGTACAGCGCAGCTGGTGGTCTTTATCCGGATGGTATTGGATGGTTTCTCCACTACAAGGGGAGTCGACATCTATAACGTGGTGAAGGAGTTTTTCTCGAAGAACAGGATACCGTTGGAAAAGCTGGTATCAGTGACTACCAATGGGGTCTGGCTATGATCGGCCAACATACAAGATTCATCACTCACTGTAAAAGTGATATAGACTTCTCACACTTTATGTATTCCCACTGCATCATTCACCAGCAGATGTTATGTGCAAAGGTGATCGGCTTCGAGCATGTCATGACTCCCATCGTGAAGATCATAAACAGGATCCGCTCCAAGGCTGAACAGCACAGAACATTCAAGGTGCTATTGGAGGAGCTGATAGCTGAATATGGTGACCTGCTACTACACATGGAAATCAGATGGTTCAGCAGGGGACGAATTTTGCTCCATTTTTTTGTCACTTTTGGGTGAAATCAAGGAGTTTATGCAAGCCAAAGATGAAGACACCTCACTGCTGGAAGACACTGCGAACGTTGTGTCTTCAAGGACACATTGCATTGTCAATGCTTGACCTTGCATTTTTAACAAACATTACTGGGAAACAACAATTTTAACTGTCAGCTGCAAGGCAAAGGTAAGACTGTTGCTGACATAAGTGCTTTAAATGCATTTAAAGCCCAGATGAACATTTTCTCTGTGCATTTACAGAGAAAAAAGGTCCTGCACTTTCCATCTGTGCAGACGATACATCTTCATCTGAGACTTTTGACAAAGTTGCAGAAAAGTACTCTCAAGTCAAAAACAGACTTGGGCTAGCGTTTGAGAACAGGTTTTGTGACCTTGATCAGCTTGAGCCATGTGTGTCATTCATTTCCAATCCTTTCATGAATGTGGACACAACATGCATTGCTGAGCAACTAAGTTCAATGTTCAGCTTGGATGCTGGAGAGGTGGAAATTGAAATTGTAACACTGCAAAAGGCTCTAAGGTGGAGGTCATATCAGGGTGCACGAAACTTTTGGTGCCTTGTTGACACAGAAAAGTACAGTGGTGTCTGCACAGCAGCCAAGAAGCTTGCCAGCCTGTTTGGTTCAACCAATCTTTGTGAATCAACCTTTTCTGACATGAACACGCCTCTCTGATGCACATCTCTGGGTGGCTGTAGCTCAGGTGGTAGAGCAGGTCAGCTACTGATTGGAAGGTTATTCCAATCACTGGTTTGATCCCTGGCTCCCCTATTCTGCATTCCAAATATCCTTGGGCAAGATACTAACCCCAAGTTGCTCTCCAATGCATCCATCGGAGTGTGAAGGTGTATGAATGATTAGATAGCACTAAGAAGTGTAAAAAAGTGCTTGTATGAATGTGTGTGATTGGGTGAATGAGACTAATTGTATAGAGCCCTTTGAGTACTCCGGGAGAGTAGAAAAGCACTATATAAGAATCAGTCAGTTTATCACATTTGCAAGACTCAGAGTTGCAGTGTCAAGTTATACCCCAGATTACAACACACTGGTGAGCAGCAGGCAATGCCAGGGTTCCCACTAACAGACAAATTAACAATACCAGATGTTCTCAGTGGCAACATGGCAGTGTCACAGCAAAGTTGAATTATTGAAAAACAATTGTGTTCGTTATATGTAACATATGATAATTTGTTTTAAAATGCTGCAGATTTGTTGACAAGTTCAGTAAAAGCTGAAAGTTGATTTTTGTATGTTACATAATTGATAATCTGTGCAAAATTAGTACAATGTAATGCATGATTTGTTAAAATTTGTTAGTGGCGTGAAAATGTTGTAAAAGTGATCAGTTGAAAATGTAAATATTTGCAGAGATTTATAGAAATAAAGTGTTGCGTATTGATATGCATCTGTTTCCTACATTGTTCAAGCATTGTTTGTAATTATGGTGAGAAATCATTAACATAATCTATGTAAAGACATAGATCAATATAATTATTAATGATAACATATAATTAAACTTAAATTGAGCAAATTTGTTATTTCTGAAGTGTGTATCAAAGTGGTAGTCCTTTGCATTAATCAGTACCCAAGAAGCAGCTCTCACTTTCAAAAAGGTTTGTGACCCCTGGCACACACACACACAGAGACAGATAGAAAGACAAAACACAAAGAAATACAGACACAGAGAGACACACTCGCACAGACACACACGCACAAACACACAGCACAGATATTCTGTTTTTTTTTTCTTTCTTTTTTTTTTTCTTTTAAGAGTTTAAGATTCCTGAGTTTGGAAATTTAAAATACACACTTCCACTTTTTAAGTGATTTTAAAGAATATGAGCTTTCAATATTCATTTACATGTTTTCTGGCACCAAATTGTGTTTTGTCATTCAGTTTTTTTCTCATCTACATTTTAAACATGTTCAGCTACTTTCCAACTTTGAAACTTCTTCTTCTGTGTGAACTTTAGCTTTCAATAGTTCTACACTTCAGCATTCAGGTGAACGATTCGGCCTATTTCAGCTCATTCAACATGTTAAACTTAACATTCAGCAGCTATTATATTTCAGCTCAAAACATTCAGCTGTCAGCATTCACACTGCAGTTTCTTCAGAAAATGCATTTTCTAGTTTTAAAATTATGGTTTGGCTCGGACATGAAAGCCTAGCAATCATGGTTTTACAGTCCTGTGGTCTTTTAGCCTGAGAGAGGTAACACACCAATGAAAAATCTATGTAAAAACAAAAACATAAAATGAAGATTTTCTTCTTCGTGTCTTTAAAAAATTGCTGTATAAAATGTTTCTAGTGTGTCATGATTGCTAGTGAACCTGAGCAGCGTATAGTAGGCTAGACCGTCCCATTTAACAGCCTCACACTTTCGCCCTTCGCGGGCTACAAAGGACCCTTCCTATGTAGACCATAGGCAGGTCCTTCTAAAGAGGCAGCCCCTAAATTTAGACACACCTATTGTACACTGATTGTGAGACTGGTATGCCAGGGAGCATACACACCAAAAGCTGCAATATTTTACTTTTATGGACAATTGTGATTTTAAGATGGAAATTCAGCTCAAAGCATGTTGAATATGATCAAATGAAATTTAATGGGGACTGTGGTTTTTGTCCCCAAAAGCAATAAAGTCCCCAATCGATTGGCGTATGAGCTGATCCCAAGCTCCCCAGGTTTTACACACATAAACGCACGCGTGCACACACACAATATTAATACCACTATTAATGTGCAATGATGTGAAAAAAGGTATGGGCCATTATCACCAGAGGCTCGAGGATGCCAGTGTTGGACAAAGAAGACAAAAAAGGTTTGAAAGAGAGTAAAAGAGACCATCTATGTACACTGTGAATGACCATCTTTGAACTGAGGTGGTTGCTTATGACATCAACTGTCTGGCTCTGCAGTTTGCAGATCCCTTCACAGGTATCTTTTGCATCAGACGACCTCTATAGGTCACATGATAGGGTGAAGCAAGGTCTCACAATGGTCTCACCTGAAATGTCTGGTCATAATGACCTACGCCTTTTTAAACACTTTGGCTTATTCAATGTATCTCATGAAACTACTAACCAGGCCCAACCTCCCTTAGCTTCTGAGATCGGGCGTGCTCATTACACAGGCCATAAGGCTTGTGTGATGAGGCACATCATTAATAGTGGGTCGACAACCCCCACTAGGGTTTAAATAACTGGTTTTAGAAATAAAAAAGCCTTTTGGATAAGGGGTAAAAGCAATTTTGCTTTTCAAGCTCCTTAGACTACCATGACCTGGATGATTACGGACCTACAAAGATATATACCTAAGTAAGTGTTCTTAGCTTGATTCTCCAAGTACTCTCCAAACTATCCCCAAGCTTGGGCAAAGTAACTAAGTGTGCTGAAAAAGAAAACTAGTTTCAGAGGCATACAAAAATACAACAACATTTCTACACATACACACAACATCCTTTCCAAGTCATAAACCTGTGAATTTCATAAACGCTCCAATCGGGAAGAATTTGGCTGGTGCTGTGCTCTTTCTCGTTAACAGTAAATAGCATCACTGGGTCCTGGAGGTGAAATTACACTATATCATGGCTGAGAGCTCATTAAAAATGGATATGAATGGTTGACTAACAGTAGCTCCCAGGCTGGAAAGTGTCAACAGGCCTGCCGCTTTTCTTCCATGTTGTAAAAAATTCAAACTGATGTGACACAGTGGGCACGTTGGTGCCAGACATGCATTGATTTATGCCTCTCATTTTCAGTAGGGGACATTTTAAGTGAAAGCACAGGGAATTTGCCAATTTTACAGTGAGACACTGCCGAGGAAACAGTTGTATATACTTGGTACATTTTTGAAAGAAAAAGCAAAGAGGCCAGAAAACAGCATCTGTCAAGAGCATGCTCACAAATTACCTGTTGGCACTCTCTGACGAACATTCAAGGCCAACTGCCACACAAACAAAGCAGCAAGTACAAAAGACAATTTATGTTATCACCGTCTGAACAGGCTGTGCCTTAATATACAAAGCAATAAAGGATGTGGAGCTGAAGGGAACTTGCAGTCGTCAGGGACGCTAGTAGAACACAAGAAACTATTATCTCCCACCATAGAGCAAAGTTGATTTGCTGTGGAAACCTCTCTGGCCATTGAGTTTGACAATGAAAAGTAAGGTCCTACCCCTATGATGACATTGGTGGAGTTGGTGGCTTGGCAGGAGGTCTGTAGCGGAAGTCAAGTCACTCAAATTGGGAAGTCAGCAATAAAGGAGACCCACTAGAGGCCAAACAGGTGCCTGCAGCAGAGACAAAGACCTTTGTCAGGATTATCAGATTACTGATAAAAAAAAAAGGAGACAGAGGACTGTTGAAGGCTGACCTACTGCTTCATGCTTAGGTGGCACAGACCCACTACAGACTCTGGAGGCCAGGGTTGCTGAGCACTGCATGCGGTCTCCTCTGAGGTGATAGAGGTTACTGGCTCTTGACCCCAATTCCACATGCTTCTGTGTGTGGGAAGCTGGAAGCAGCAACAAAGCTTCATACTGGGCTGCTGGATGGTGAAAAGCTTAGCCAACCAACCCCCACTCTAGGGAAATTGTAGGTGACTAAAGCAGTTGAGGATGTTTCTTAATAATTTAGCTCTAAACAAAAAGTCCCACAAACAAAATTAATGTCTTTGGTGTCATGAATCTACTGTATGTGGAAATCTTTGAGAATATGTCAAACTCTTCCTTCAGCTCATCAAAAACAACAGCAATGTCTGCTGGGTCCATTCATTTTGTCATGTAATGTGTGAATGATGACCTGAATTGAGTTTTGAGGAATGTTAATAAACTATAAACAAACCTTTATTCAGTCAAATCAGAAAATTGGTGGAATCACTAGCAGCCAATTAAAACGACATGTGGGGGAAGTTTAAATAGTCTGGATGAACTTATATAGCACTGTTTTTGCTCTATCTCAGCACTCAAAGTGCTTTGTGCAACATGGTTCATTCACTTATTCACACCCATTCATACAAGCACTTTTTCTATGCTCAATTGCGCAAATGGAGAAATCGAAGAGTAATGTGTGGTTAGAGCTTCCTCAAGATATTTGGCATCTAGATTGCGGCAGCCAAGGATTGAACCACCAACCTTCCAATTAGTAGAGGACCTGCTCTAGCTCCTAAACTAAGAGAACTCCTCATCATTTGTTGGAATTAAAATTATCATTCTATAGAGCGCTGAATTTAAAGACAGTGAAAATCAAACTGCATACTCTTGCCACATGAGGCCAGCGCCACTGCACCAGCATCTAGCCCATAGATGTGTGTGTGTCTCTCCGTGTGATATAGGACTAGGGGTGGGTTTTGATTATTGATTTTATGATTAAAATTGATTTTACTTTGAATAAAGCAATATTGATTCTTTAAAATCCTGAATTGATTTTTAAAAATAAATGTATTTTGCCAGAAACGCCAGAATCTCAGGTTAAACCTCACAAATCTTTTCCAACAACAATCAAAGAGTTAAAACAGAAAATGTGAGCAGGTAAACTGATTCCACACAAAGAGCCGACCCGATGCATCAGAATCTGTGAGATGTCGGCTTTCTCACCCGACGGTGAGGACACGGACACCATCGGAGCCGTTGTCTGCCATTGTTTACAGTGCTGTCAGCCAGAATTGAATCGATTCTAGAAATCAGTGACATTACCAGTCCTATATAGGGCCCATGCCTGTCACTGACCCTCTACCAAAGTGGTCATGCTGAACAATGTTACAGGCAGCATAACTTCCACAGCTTCTCCAGACCATTTCATTTCTGTCACATGTGCTCAGGATGAACCTGCTTTTACCTGTGAAAACTACAGGGCACCAGTGGTAGACCTGCCAATTCTGGTATATTCATCACTACTTGGAAGTAGTTTTCCTGTAATGTGATGCAGAGATTATCTTTACTGAACCTTATTTTTCTCTGTGGATCAAAATCATTATCATGCACACAATTGCTTGGTTCATTTCTAGTGCACAGTAAGCACTAAAAAGCATAGAAGACAGTGAATGTGACATGTTGTATAAAGTATGCTCTGGAACAGTAGAAAACAGTAGAAAAGCACTATATAAGAATCATACCATTGATGGTTCTGTGGAAAACAGCTGATTTATTCTCCTGCCTTCTATTTCTTGGGTATGCATCTTCATGCGGCTGCCAAGGCTGTGAGTCTTTGCTTGGCAGATTCCAAGGTATGGGCGGCTTTCTGTATTTCTTCATCGCAGTTAGCTAACTTCCCCCCGTGACACCTTAATCTTGGCCTCTAGTCTCCTTTTCCATGGAGGGAACTGCTCCTTATGGTTGTTCAACTTGTAGCCAAGCATCTTACTGATCACTGCTGCCGTAGTGTAGATCAGCTGGTTAGTCTTCGACGATCACAGTTGGCATTGATCGTAGTGCTGCGTTCACATCATCTAGTAGACCTTCAAAGGATACTTCAAGTAGTCTTGGTAACCGGCTATGGATGGTCCAGGTTTCAAGCTTCACCTTGATCCTATCTTTCAGGTCAGTTCCTGTCGCACCCAACGATCCTTCTTCCATCACACTTGGGGCTTATAGTATTCAATCTTGGGTGGGGGTGATGATACCTCCCCCCTGACCTGTTTGTTCTAGCTCAATGTTTCTGTATTCTATATTATCTGTCTAGTTTTCTGTTAAACAGTAAACAAAACACACACAAATCCTGGAATGTATCATCATAACAAATGAAATTAGATGTCTACAAATTACATGCTGTGTAACATGTCATGTAACATGACTGTTTTCTTCTATACCATCAGATTGTGCATCTGTTTTTCAAGCTAGAATCGTCAACAAGAGGTGGCACCTGAATCTGAACCTGTGGGCCCAAAGCTGTCAGTGGTTCTTCAGCCTGTGAACCCCGAATCCAGGGGGTCCTCTGCCATCTTCAGCCTCCAATTATGCCGCCAGATGGCCTTTGTCACTATCGTTGGCCTCAAGCAACGCACCCCAGATACTCCATTTCTGCTGCTGGCCTCCCTGTCGGATTCCCGAACTGCTTTGTCCCTGTCAAGGAGCACTTGGCCAGTCCCCAAAATTGCTTCACATTGCCTCATGGTTATGTCAACCAAGACAACTTTTTGCCCTTGTTTTTAGACTCAATCGCTTCCTGTGTTTCATTTTGCTTTTTTTTTTTTTTTAGGGTATTTCTTT
>VURO01005273.1:31782-63401 GCA_015108175.1 Pelvicachromis taeniatus | reverse complement strand
GAAAGGAATGGTGATTGATTGTGATTAAGGTTTGCCAGTAGGGAAAAGTAATGCAAATGGGTGTGTGTGAAATCTAGAGATGAAAGTGGTGCAAAAGTGTTTATAAGATATGATGACTCACCTTTCTTGCCTGTGTCCTCTTCAGGTGTTTGGGCAAATGTTTCCCCGGGGGTCCAGACACCATTTAAAAGTTCCGGGAGAGACCATGGGTTAGGAGAGTGTGGGGAATCTGTTTGTGCTTGGGTTTTTGGGGTTTTATATAATATTGGGTTTGGTGTGATATTTAAGTGCTAAATATTTACTAAGATGATAATGTAAAATGTATTTATGTGTATTTATTCTAATTGATATATTGTATTCTGTGGTGGAAGGTTGGGATTTAAAAAAATACCTAAAAGTGGAATAATGGGTCAGTCTGTGACAGCTTAACATATTTAAGGCTGCCAGTTGTCATTAGGAGGTGGGTGCTGTGAAGAAGGTCAAGAAGTTAATTGTTTGTAGGGAGAGCTAATTGGCCAATAAATACTTTTTGTTCCACAATACTTGCCTGGGTCTATCTCACTGTATTTCCAGCTGCTAACGGTCGCCCTGTTACAGCGCCCCACATGTTGTTGGTTAGAAGGATAAGAGGAATCCTGAAGTAAGTTGGATGAACTGGTAGGGAGTGTCCTCAGGGGAAAAGAGTGGTGATTGGAGCAGACTTACAGTAAGTGTACATGTAGGTGAAGGGAACAGAGGTGATGAGGAAGTGTTGGGTAGGTGTTATTGAGAGAAATGCAGAAGGACATACTTTATGAAAGAGCCAAGGTGGTGTAATGGGAGGCTGCAACTAAGCAGCATGACTTTGGGCATCAAGAAGAGGAAGCAAGTGAAGGCAGTGGCAATTATTAAGTGGTGGAGTCGAAGAAGGAAGAATGTTGCACAAAGTTGGAAAGGGAGATGAGATAGACTTTGATTTGTAGAGACAGGCTGACAGATGACATGTAGTGATCTATAGTGAACAGGTGGAAGGGAGCCTGGAGAGGTGGAGATGCACCGGAGAGAAGAGGAATCAAAGTCAGTATAAGCAAGACTGAATACAAGAGTATGAATTAGAGGGAAAAGATGAAAAGGTGACCATGCGAGGAGTAAACATAGTGACACTAGTGCTTAAATACCTGGGGTCAACCATCCAAAGCAACAGATGCACAAGGTGAAGGAGCGTGAAGCTACAGTAGGGTTGAGTAGTGACAAATGTCAGGAGGTGATTTCTGACAGAAGGATGGCATCAAGGGTGAAAGGGGAAGACATTAATTTGCAGACATAAGTAATTGTGAGAATATCAAGAAGAAATTATGTTTTGTGTTTTCACATTTTCCTGCATTGAGTTCACACATCAGTTCAGGACATGAGGCTTAAGGTGAGGAGGATGAGGTGGGTCACTGTATTTAAGATGTCCATGAAGATGTCCATAAACTGGTACCCAATCCTGTGTATTTTTAATGGATTAATTCTATGGTTATGAGAATGCATCAATTCTTCGCAGGGTATAATTACACACTAATTGATGTATATTTATGAGCAAAGCACATTTTTCTATTAAATAACCGTATTAAGCTAATGTGTTTCTCTAACCTTAACTTTGATTTTTATCGCAGGCAAACCCAGGCAATTACGGTGACAGTGACAAATAACAAAATATTCAAATAAAACAATATCTATAATATCATGGCCGTTAATTTGAAAGATTTACTGCAATAACCCTAATACAATCACCACCGCTGTGGGGAAACCTGGCAGCAGGACATGTTGTAGCTGGAGCTGTCCAATACTATCTTAAGTTAGAATTTTCTGATAAAAGATGTGAAAAGAAGAAAAAAAAAAAGGGACAATTTTCTCCCCGATTCCATGCTTAGACATCTCTGTAGAGGATGCACAGAGATGAAAATGATATTGATCGTCTCATCTGACTCTGGGTAAGATGGAAATCAATGCACATTTCCCAAAATGTCAGGCTGTTTATTTTAAAGCTGCGCTATAGCCATGCCTCATTTTAGTGGCCCCAAATGACAGCAGGAGATAGCAGCTGGTGTTTTAAAAGTTCTGATGGATTTTATTTCCCAGAACCGCTGTGAGGTTATTAAGTGTCCTTTTCTCATATAGTGTCCAGCGGCACCAGAGTTTATTTTATCTATTCCTGATAAATCCATTGTGTGCTAGCTGGTGGGCTGGAACTCTTTAGGTTTTAAAAAAAAGAAAGAAATCTCTTTCTTCTCCGTTGCCGTGGTACTTTTCAGGATGAAAATGAATAGATAAATGCTCTTTTTGATTTCGACAATGGTCTCGTTTGTTGCTAGATGTCTTAATAATGAATGTAAATGCAATGAGTAATGGCATCATCTTTGAGTATCTGATTTCATTTCGATACATTTGTATTATCAGCTTTCTTTCTTGCTTGTTTTCCTGTATTGACTGCACAAGATGCAAGAAATTGTTTATTATGATGATGAATCCAGCGATAGGCTGAAGAGGGATTTTTTTTTTTAAGTTGCTCTCTTTAATCAGAGTTAGTTTGGCCTGCTCTATATACCTTCCATTGTGTAGTTTGCTTTAGCTATTTGTTAAGTTTATAAATTAGGGTGCCACAAAATTACACAGTGATATTTCAAGAAAATATGTGATAATGATATTTCTGATAATATAGAAATAATCATGAATATTCTACTGAGGCTTAAAATTTGCAGCATTTATAAGCATAAGTAGATAAAGGGTATTTTCATCTTTCTTTTACAATGACAAACTGTGTCCATATGTATTTGGGAATCTATGCTTAAAAGATTTGCATATTTAAAATAATTCCATATATTATATACACTACTGGTCAAAAGTTTTAGAACATCCCAATTTTTCTAGTTATGTATTACAATTCAAGTTATTCAAGTCCAATGAATAACTTGAAATGGTACAAATGTAAGTGCTCAACTGCAGAGGTTTGAAAAAAGGTAAGGTTGAAAAAATTGAAAAATAATGTCCATCCATCTACTTCCGCTTTTCAGGGTCACGGGGGGCGCTGGAGCCTATCCCAGCTGTCTTGGGGCGAGAGGCAGGGTACACCCTGGACAGGTCCCCAGTCTTTCACAGGGCTAACAAACATAGACAGACAACCATTCGTGCTCACATTCACACCTATGGGCAATTTAGTGTTTCCAATTAACCTATCCCCACAAACTGCATGTCTTTGGACAGTGGGAGGAAGCTGGAGGACCCGGGGAGAACCCACGCAAACACGGGGAGAACAGGCAAACTCCACACAGAAAGACCCCGGCCTGATGGTGGAATTGAACTCATGACCTTCTTGCTGTGAGGCAACAGTGCTAACCACCGTGCTGCCCAGAAAAATAATGTATATTTCAGAATTATACAAAAAGGCTTTTTTCAGGGAGCACAAAATGGGCTAACAATTTAAAACTGTTCTGCAGCAATGGAGGTTGCTCAAGCCTTGAAAGCTGGAGCTACTAATTCCTGCAGGTGTTCCAACTTTTCTTTTCTGTTAGAACACAGTGTGGTACCATGCCCTCATGAGCATCAGTTCAGCAGTATTGTACTGCAGAAAGTGTTTTCCTGCAAAAATAGCAATAAAAAGGTAATTAGCAATGGAAGAGAGACAGACCATCATACCACTTAAGAATGTAGGTCTTTCCTACAGACAAGTTGCAAAGAAAGTCAAAGTGTCAGGGTCAGGTTACAGTTTCCTTCACCATCAAAAGGCACCCAGAAACTCTGACAGGAAGAGAGGTCTGGAGGACTCAAAACCACAACTGAATCAGAGGACAAGTTTCTGAGAGTTAACCACTTGAATGATAGGCAGCTCACAGGACAACAGCTTCAAGCACAGCTTTAATAGTGGTCGTAGTAAGCAAGTCTCAGTTTCAACTGTGAAGACTTTGAGCTGCAGATTTGACAGGATGAGTTGCAGACAGAAAGCCATTGCTAAGCTGTCAGAATAAGAGAAAGAGGCTTGCCTGGGCCATGAAACACCGCCATTGGACTACTGAAGACTGGAAGAAGGTATTATGGACTGATGGTTCATCACACAGGATCTTTGTATGCCGTCAAGTAGGCGAAAGGATGACACCACAGTGTGTGGCATCAACTGTCAAGCATGGAGGAGTAAGTCACCAGGGTCGGAAATACCCTCTGGTTTGTGCCTAGTTGGTCAGGGGGTCACCCTACAGCAAGATAATGACCCACAACATAAGTCCAAGCTATGCCAGAACTACCTCAGTAAAAAAGAACAAGATGAAAACATGGAGTGTCCAGGACAGTCTCCAGACGTAAACCCCATCGAGCTGGTTTGAGGACCTCTCATTCACACATGTGTGAATGAGAGGGCGACAGGTGTAATAGTGAGGAGCAGAGCAAGTAAAGATAGATGAGTTTAAATACCTGGGGTTGACCATCCAAAGCAATGAACAGTGCACAATAGAGGTGAAGAAGAGAGTGCGGGCAGAGTGGAGTGGGTGGAGATGAGTGTCGGGTGATTTGTGCCGGAAGGATAGCAGCAACAGTGAAAGGGAAGGTTTACAAGATGGTAGACGATACCTACTATGATGTATGGTTTGGCGACAGTGACAGTGACAAAAAGGCAGGAGGATGAGCTGGAGGTGGGAGAGTTGAAAATGTTTTGATTTTCTTTTGGAGTGCTCAGAATGGAGAAGATTAGCAGTGCATACATCAGAGAGGAAGCTTGTTGAGGATTTTGAAGAAAGGTTAGCAAGGCAACAATGACATGGTTTGGAGATGTGCAGAGGAGGAATGGCATGTTTATTAGTGAAATAGTGGATATATCAAAAGACCCGTGGAGGTAGTGTGGAAGGACGTGCAGAGGATTAGTACAGCCAAGAAGGATGCTACGGACAGGGGGAGATGGAAGCAGCTGAACTTCTCTGGCAACTGATAATGAAAGCAGCCCTTTTTTTTCCTTTTTATCCTTGTTGTCCTTTTTGTCTGAAACTGTAATGTTACAGTGGCACTTGGAATGACTGCCTGCAGACACAGCGAGAGCAGAAAGAACAGGATGGCTCTCAGTGTGGACACGTATAGTGGAGTTGTCACAAGCTTGTACAACAGTTGGATTAACATTTAGGCAATTTTCCACAGAGTGCTCGAGATGATTAAGCAGCTGCACTTTTACATTTGGGACCCAAAAATTACATTTTCAACGATGCCTTAAGTATTATCTGTGTTCTTGACTCGCACAACCATGGATGTAATGCCGCAACACTGACATGTGTGTTTCCAAGGTACTGCTGCAGAGCGGAATGTGATTGTAAATTGCACAAACTACATGGCAATGGTTTCTACATCTACGCAGAGAAAATTGAAGGAATAATTCAGCACAATAAGTTAATGCAATCATGTCCTCCAGACCTTGTTTATTCAAAATGAATGAATCGTGGCTTGCTTATAGAAATTGAATCCTCCCACACTGCAGATATTCTATTGAGAGGGTTCTATCAGTCTTGGGTCAATGACAGTCTGAAGGCCAGTACAGAGTTTGAAGTCAGAAAGGAAGACATTCTTTACATCACAAATCGTGTGTGTGTTTGTGTATGTGTGCTTGGAGTGGAAAGGGGCTGCTGCAGGAAAGACTGATTCAATATTCTCAGGTAGAAGCAGACAGAAAGCACTTTGAGAGAGTAAAGAAAGTCATTTCGAACTGTCAATCAAAGAGAATCACTGACATCTGCCTGAAGATGGAGGTATCAATCATGGAGAGTGCACCACCGTTTATTTTGGTAATGCAGTGACATTAGACCCAAACCAAGGACTGGTTAGAGCAGATAACTTATGGGAACAGTGACTGAGGCTCATTGCAGACTGTGAACCAAATCACTCTAACATTTTCAGACTGGAACTGATGCTACATCTACAAGCTTAGCTGGTTCCTGCTTTTTGTTATCCTGACGTTTGCCATCAAAACTTAGAAAAACAACAAACACTAAATTATTTATTGCTTTTAGACAGTTCTATTGCATTGCAGTGTGCCTGGAGCTTCTCCAGATTTGACGTCTGGCATTTTATATTAACACGCATGTCTTACTGCTTTTAATCATATTTGACAAGGCACTCATGTATGAAAATCATGGTCAAACACAAGCCCATGGCCTAAAAAACAAAGCTCCTGTACAGTTAACTGGAGAAATATTTTCTGGAGCTGTGGCAGAATATTCAGACGTTTGCTTGGAAGCGCTTGCTCCTTTTTTCCTTCTGTTACTCTCACGTGCAGCTGTATGCTATCTATCACATCTGACCATTTTGCTCAGAGATGTTTTGTCTTCAGCACTTTTCAGATTTAGAAAATCAGACATGAGGCCATCTGCCAAGATTCATTGTAAATAGTAAATCAAGGTAAATACGCGATAAAATTTCTACTATGTAACTATTTACCATGTTAACGCTCTTACACTCAGCAGTGATAATCATGCTTCAGTTCACTACATTGTTTCCAAACATAACGACTTTGTTACAAGGTTGATTTTTTTTCTAAAAGCCCCTAGTGAAAATTTTACTCGCTCTAGCTTAGGGTGAAAAATACTAAGCTTGTAAGTACTACGTGCACTATGCGTCTTTCTCTCTGAGCCATCTTAGCACAGCAGTTATGTTTAACTTAACGCCACAGCCATAAAATCTGACCCCACCCTAGCTATGCATGTTGTCTGTGGATTAACATCAAACCTCTAAGAAAGATCATGCAAGCCCATTCATTGATCTCTTTCACATTTATTCTCTCACAACTGGTTTTAATGCTTTCAGTTTACATGAACCAGTTTAAGAGTGGGACTGGTTGAAATCTGAGGGGAAAAAAAAGGTTTATTGACTACAAAAATAATACCGTATATCTTCCAATAGTAGCCCCAGCGTTTATTCAAAAAATTAGGCGGACGGCCCGGCGTTTAAAAGAGACTGGTGGTTGTCGACTTTCTTCCTTCCTTGATAGCATCTGATGACACGAAGAGTTTTGACATGAAAACGTATTTGCCGTATGATTTACTGCAGGAGGGCGGTAGCCCAGATGGTACAAAAAGAGTAATAGCATATGGAAAAGGTGGTGGGTCATTGGAGATTGGTGTTTTCTACAGACCGGCACTTAAAGGAGATCGGCTACTATTGGAGACTGGCTACTATTGGAGACCGGCGTCTATTTGTCGTGGCATGTTTTCAAACCCGGTGTTTATTAGAAACGGGTGTCAATAAGAGACAGGCCAGTACTAGCAGATATATGGTAACAAAGGTTCTGCGCAAAGCTGGCAGGAAAACCTGCGAATCATGCACGGCAGGAAACTCACCCAAGGTGGAGAAACTAAACCGACTTAAGGACAGAAACAGAATAGGAGAGAAAAAATGAAGAAGACTATGAGCCAGGAAATTATGTTGACGTGTGACTGTAAATAACAGACAATCTGACAAAGAAACTGATGAATTCATTGGGAACTGATGAGACAGAGCAGGGAGTCAAACACAGGTGTGAAAATCAAGAAAAGGTAAAGACAATTAGGGTGGACAAATGATAGAAAGTAAATTTAGAATAAGACACAACAAAAAACGAAACTGCAAAGTAAAACAGAAAATAACCCCCAAAATACAAATAACACTGAGATACCGGGCCACACAAAACAAGAAGGCACAACATAGAAACCACGATTGGAGCTGTGGGCCCCTGCTCGCATCGTCATCTCATTGAAGGGCCACGTAAGTGTTCAAGTAGAACAAGAAAAACACCCACAAGTACTTCCAAAAATGTTGTTTTTTTCTTTATTTTAAATATTGTATATGAGACAAAACTGCAAACGTGATAGCAAGTTTTTTTCCTCACTCTTAATAACTGAAGCCTTTCGTGGAACTTACCAAATAAACACATTGGTCCTCTCTTTCTGGCATGTGGCAGCATTTCTGCGATCATTTTGTTCACATTTAACAAAATGAAGATGCAAACATAAGTGTCACATTAGTTTTTGACTCTTCGTGAAAATTGTTTTCTTTACAAATAACTCTCACTGAACTAACAGAGTTGGTACTGTCTTGTTACCTCGGCCAGGTCCGTGGCTCTGAACCGTGGTAAAGAGACCTCTGGTTAACACATCGGGTTCTGTGTCGGGCTTGTAGCCGGGAACTAGCTTTAATGTCTGGGTCAACTTTACTAGCGAGAGACAGAGAGAGAGAGTTGTAAGGCTGAGCAGCCTATCAACGCCTCTCTCTAGTTCCAAATAGAGAGACGCTGTGTTCACCGCCTCTTGTTTCGGAGGTGGTGAACACAGCGTACAGTCGAGTCTAAACAGTTTACTTACAACTACCCTCATCAGTGTATATATATATATATATAATACACTCTGCAGTTTTTCTCCCTCCCTTGCGCTCACACTCACACAACGGGAGGGGCAGTGCCACACGTTCTCCCTGCAGCATGGAATACAACACACATGATGCTACATTCATTGCCTGTAACACGCTGCTCATATTGCCTTCATATTAAATCATTTTTTTGAATAGTATTTTTTGTAATTCTGTATATTTCTTCATGTCAATATGCGGGCCACAAGTAAGGGTGACATGGCTGGCCCGCGGGCCGCGAGTTTGAGACCCCTGCTTTAGACCAATAAAGCACTATATCATTTCCAGTCTATTTCCAATTTGAGAACCCATTTTAGAGCCGATATAAGGGAATGGATTTTCTCACTGGCAGGCTTGTCAAAGAATCAAATGTTGACTTTTGGTCATAGGTGAATTATTCTTTTTAGGCAACCAATATTACTTCAAGTTGCCAAGAACACAAACAGAAAAGCTTTCATTCTTTACACTCTCTTACACTCTTCATGCCATCCTCAGCATTTTCTAAAAAGAACAGAAAACATAACCACAAATTAAATAAACATAAAGTAAATGTAATGTACAATATCCAGGGGAATGGAGACGTGTGTGTGTGTGTGCGCGCGTGTGTGTGTTCTGATAGAGGCTATGAAAATCCACAGCACGTTCATGGAGCTCTGGCCTGTCTTAGTTGAGATAATTAGCTTGATGAAATGTTGGACAGGCCAACAAAAATGAAAAATGGAGTTATCAGATTAGTTTTAAAAAAGTTTCTCGCTAATGTAATTGTAAAATTGAAAAAAAATATATTGTTTAACAGTGTTTAACGTACGCGCCACTGTAAGTCATGGCTAAATGATTACAACATAATACAGGACCCCATGCATATTGTGCTCCCCAATCCCCAAACAAATGTACAACTTATAACATTAGCAGAAAACCCCTTGCATGCGGTGAGTGTATTCTGAGTTCCTGAACAGCGTCTCCTGCCACCACCTTAAACCAGTGAGAAAAGAGGCCAAAATGGTTTTTATGGTCACATGATTCCATTACAGTGGGGCTAAAGCCTGAGTCTGGACAGTCTGAGGGACTGGACAGGTCAGTAACTTTGGGGTAGAGAGGAGGGCATTTGTGTCAGTTCCCTTTGCTGTTTCATAGAAATAAAAGAGAAAATACTGTCACTTATGTACAAAGCTGCTCCAAGTGGAGTAATGAACTCACTACACTCAAGGACAGTTAGACCACTGTGAGTGCAGAATTTCCTTCTTCACATGTGTGTTTGTTTTGGATGTTTTGAGTGAGATCGTGCTTTAAAGCTGGCTGTGCAACCTGATGGATGACCTCCCTTTAGCTCAGGGTCAGCCATGTTGGGTATACTGAGATTGTTTAGCTGTGCTAAAAGCACAGCTTTCATTTTTTTTGGCAATATTGTAGCATTTGAACAAAAGGTTTTTCTTCAAATCACACACACAATCACACAATCGACAGTGGAAGTGATAAATTAAATGTATATAACAATTTGCATCAGCCTTATGGCATTTATCTAATACCTTTATTAGAACAGAAGGGATGTGAAGCTTTGCTCTGCTGCATTTAAGGAATTACGTTCTCCCAGAAGTCCAATATTTACCTCATTATTTCTCACATTTTCTACATTTGTTCTACTTCACAATCAGCAGTTATGACAACAACAGACACTGCCATCACATACTGGTAGCAAATGAGTAATTAGCTACATAATTCTGTGTGTATGTGCTTGAGAAGTCCAATATAATGTTAAATAAGTTCCATTATAATTCTCAAGATATAAGTGCACAACACATCATCTCAGCTAGTAAACATAAATCACAATTATTTAATTAAAAAAATAAATCATTATCAATTTTTCTATTTGGATTAATTGTATTTTAAGAATAAAGGTCACTTAAAATCAATATATGATTAAAACTCAGAAAAAAACTCAGAAGTACAGCTGAGGCACAAACAAAAATCAGTAAAATAGTCTGAAAATGGAAGGCACATTGCATACAATAGAAATGACTAAAACTGTCAAAGTTTTAAGTTAATGACCTCAAAGAAGTTGAGATTAGAATCTGTTGCCACTGTCTTTTTTCACAGGACGTGTTTGAGGACATGCGTGGCTCCATGGTTAAAGTTCCTTTGTCTTAAGCCGAGAAAATCACTCATAATTTTTCAGTTATTAATCTAAAGGGTAAGTGTTGAGAAGGGTGTTTTTTAACCAAAACCTAGACCTAGTGATTGTTTAACCTAACCAAAAACTGAATTAGACACTAAAAATTGAGTGCAACCTATAGATGAGAGTAAAAAGCCAAATCCCAGTGCAAAACATACAAACTTTGGTCTGCTATTGTCACTCCTCAAGCCCTCTTTCAGGGTCTTTTTGTCTACAGGGGTAATTGAATCTTTCTGTTACAACTATTGCTGTAATCAGAGTATCAGGCCATTGGCACAAAAAGACGCACTTTGCGTAAGTTGAGATGAGAATGAGAAAGGCTCGTTATTCGTCGATAAGCACTGCAGCAACATGCACTTGAGAGACTGAGAATCTAAGAGTACAGTACATGCAGCCAATAGTGACTTGCTAATCACAAAGTATCTATGTTTTAAAGCATCCTTCTCTTTTGTAATTGATCTCACTGTGTGAAACCATAATTTACTGATTATTTTTATTTAGTAGGACCTTAAAGATTTAGGCCACAAACTCGTCAGGAAAACGCAAGAGAGTATACCAAGTAATATATTTATCTATGCAATCAAACTTATTTTTGTACCCAGTGAGTAGACAGTTGCTGTGCGCAAAGAAATTCAACTTTCAGACACTTCCAAACTGTGTCCAACTGTCTTTGGCTAAAGAAATTGGCTACGAATGTAAAGAACATTAGGGGCAAATTAGGAGGCCATCCACTATAGACACCGTTGACCTCCGTGTGAATGCAAAAGCTTTGGCCCATGGGTCCAAAGCTCCAAAATACAAGGGTAGATTTGTATTTTTCTTATATACATTTTGACTGATTGATGGCACTGTTGCCTCACTTCAAGAAGGTCCTGAGTTCAATTCCACCATCAGGCCGGGGTCTTTCTGTATGTTCTCCCCGTGTCTGCGTGGGTTCTCTCCGGCTACACCGGCTTCCTCCCACTGTCCAAAGACATGCACTTAGTGGGCATGGGTTAATTGGAAAATCTAAATTGCCCATAGGTGTGAATGCGGGAGTGACTGTGAGTGCGACTGGTTGTCTGTCTATGTGTGTTAGCCCTGTGACAGACTGGTGACCTGTCCAGGGTGTACCCCGCCTCTTGCCCCAAGACAGCTGGGATAGGCTCCAGCGCCCCCCGCGACCCTGAAAAGGATAAGCAGATGTGAATGGATGGATGGACATTTTGACTGATTGATGGCATTGTAGTAAAGAGTAGATGATGAACAGTAATATCATTTTTTTTCCATTGACCAAAAACATCCACAGCAAATTCTGTGGTATTCAGATGTTCATTTTTATTTTACCTCAGCAATGGCAAAAATGTTAAGTGGGAAATTCAGGTTGATTGCGGTGTCAAAAGGATTGCCAGGGGAGGTCGCTAAAATTATTCTGATTTATCTTCTGGTGTCGATAAAAAGCCACAACACCTGAATTTACTGAATTCAGACTGGACGAAAGATTTGTTGGACCAAATTTGAAAAAGTCACTAATTGAATCATGCCTTTTCACACTCAGTATGGGGCATTGTCATATCCCAGCTAATTAATGCTTCCCTACATTTGCATCATTAAAATCACACATTTCCTGTCATAACTGCAAACATCTGCAGTCCAGTTTTTTTTTTTTTTCCATATTTATTTCTCGCTGTCAGTGCCCACAAGCCTCAGCTGGCTGCTTAATGTGCTTACCTCAAGAAACAGATGAAGATGCTAATGCCTGCTCGTGAGAGAATTGAAGAAAGGTTGTCAAAGGTTGCTCCTCAGATTAAATCCCCATCCATTAGCCACGAGTAACATGCAATTAAACCTCTCAGATTGAATGGCCGTATGTCAGGTTGATGGGTGCATGATTTGTGGGTCTAGAGTGGAAAGGCAGGACTGAGTGAAAGCTTTAGTACTGGCAGTATGACTGTGTCCTCTGATTTATGAAAATGTTTTACAAATAATGTCTTAATATTGTAATATAAGCTTGATATACTTTATCCAATTTCTTGCATGAGAAATCAAGGCTGGTTTTTGCTGTTTCACGATTTAAAGGAACATGACATCTAAGTGAAATTTCTCCCCTTCTGTGCCTTCATTTCTTCCTTTTAACTTTTGGGAAATTTTTTGATAACTATTTCATTACTTTCTGAAGCCAGGCATCTGAACTTCAAAGCTGATATGGATTCATGGCAAAGTATTCTGAAGAGAGTCTCTCTTGCAAACTTTTTTATCTGCGTAAAGAGGCCTATTGCTTATAAAATCAAAGCACCGGTGAAACCCAGCATCTCAATAATGCAGGACTCACATTTTCCATGACTGTTTTACTGGGGGAAAAGTGAAACAGTTTGATTTCAAACTTGAGGCCAGTTGTTAAATAACACTGATTTAAAACACCCTTGGTGTTATCATTTCATATCTGCTGTGACTGACAAAAACACCTCCCCTTTATCCACTTCCCAATCCCCCTGTGTTCATCGTCACTGTGTTTTGCATCATAATTAACCTTGTCACTGTATAGAGAATCCATTAATACTCCTGATGGGGAAATAACAGCATGTATGATTGATGTGTCAGTTCATTTCTGTAAAGTAAGATCATATCTTACATGCTTATTATACTCTGCGTGAGTAACAGCTTTAATCATTATAACATTTTTTCAAGACGAATGTGTCAACTATCTAGCCAAACATATTATTGTTACAGAAATGACACAAAACAACATACTGATCTTCAGGATGTAGCTTGCATTGCAATTTGTAGCTTGCATTTATCCGCCAGATCCCTTAAATTAGCACTTTGGAACTGGAAGTGAGCCTATTTAGACTAGACGGTGAAGTGCTCATGCTAGGAAGCTACATTCATAACACAAACACAGTTAAGTTAAGTTAAGTTAAGTTAAGTTAAGTTAAGTTAAGTTAAGTTAAGTTAAGTTAAGTTAAATACAAATAGAAAGATTTGATTCCCCAAATTTGGTCGACTACAACTAGGCTTTGATTGTAACCAGTTATGTTGACAATGACACAACCAGTGTTTTTGATTTTACGACCACTTATACCTAGAACTACAGAGGACATCATGTTGACCCCATAGCAATTAGCGCAGCCGTGCGGGGGAATCATAGCTGAAGTGTCTGGGTTTGAAGTCTGGATGTATGGAAAATAAATCCGAGCAAATACAGAACCCTAAGCAGGAGGAGGGGGCCGTTCCTGAAACTAAGTAGGGGAAACTGAAACTATGAAAGTGGAAAACTGTTTGGTCTGATTAGTTGTAATTTCTGCTACACTGGATTGGTATGGTCAGAATTATGCATTATCAATAAGAAAGCCTTCTTTTTTGGGGATTTTTTCCCCATGACTTTCTTGATATGCAGCTCCATTTTAGTTCTTTTACATGTTAAGAGGTTTAGCATGGGAAATAAGTTCCTTATTGTAAATGTCTTCTTGTGGCAACAGTACTGCTATGGTTCATCAAGAGACCTGCACAACAATTACTGTATTACACAAAATGCATTATGTCAATTTTAAAGAACTGACTAAAAGAAACAATAAATGGGGAGCCTATGAGACCGGCCTGTAGTTGACGAGTATAAGTAGGCCAGAATCAAAAAGGAGCCTAGGATAATCTGAACAGCTCCAAAATGTCGAGCCTGACACGACAGACGGTTTGTTAGACAGAACTGTCAGAGAACTTATTTTTGGAAACTGATAAAAGAGAAGGCACTTTTAGGATTTTTTTTTGATCGGTGACTGGATAAACCATCTGTCTGTCATCATCATCACAGGCTGAAACATGTCCATAGCTGCCGACCATGGGCATGGGCCTCATGGGACACTGATTGGTGGAGAGCTTGAAGGCTCCAAAGGTTAAAAACAGACAAAAACTGGGAAAAAAAGACAGAAATTCTGTCATTTCAACATTAGATGTTGACATGCAGACAGGATGTCTGCAACAATACTGTCGGATCCTCCTGATCTGATTAGACCAATATGACCCAGCCTGTTAGAGCTCAGGTCAAGTAGATTAGGTGGAAGATTAAAATTCACATGGTCATTCAGCTGTACGACAGTGAGTCATGTCAGCATATACAAAAATAAGGTGAATTATCTTCAAATACTGTCTTCTACATTTTTTTTTAAATCCTCTGAACTGACACCTTTAGCTAAGCTGCTGATCCATAACGCAGTTCAAACACTGACAAGAGATCATACAAATACTGACAACATTGAAGCATGACACCTCACATATGACAAAAATTATCCAATTAACTTGAGACCTGGTTTCGTCCACTTACACTCACACTGCTGGAAATGACAACTGTCGGGCAGCTTCCTCAGAAACAGAACGTATTTCAGTGAATACAGATGAATGAATAGAAACAAATACAGAAAAGCAGAATGAATGGCGTGTGAGAAACTACCTTTTCCAGATTTTTAGGTAAATGATGCATGCTTTCACTCTCTTTTCCCTTTGAAATCCTTTTGCTCTGAAGCACCAGACTTGGGGCTGGCTGCTAAACATGGGCACGCTGTGTGTGGTGTGCTGCGGTTTTAAGTGAATAGTGAAACACACTTAGCTCTTTCAGGTGCTGAAAACTGCCTTTTGCAGCTTATGTTGTGAAGTTGTGGTGAAAGGTTTGGTTTTTACTTTCAGAGACATAAATATTTGGATTAAAATGTGCCAGCAGTTGATCCTCATTTCCCTCTGGTTACTGTCAGACATCAGGTGTTTCATCAGGGATGTCGACCATAACCTACTTTGTGAACCCCTACTTTTTAAAGAAAGACTACTTGCCTGAAATAAAAATCGCTTACTCATACTTCTCATAAATATTGGAATAAAGTCAATGTGTCAGCGAGTGCTTAAGTTAGAAGTCAAATCAGTTTACATATTGAACAGAATACGTTTTGGCCGGTCTTTAATCCATACATTTACTGTACTCAAACCACACAGACACCTTTAACCTTCCAATATCCTTTTTTATATTTTGCCTCCGGTGTATTTTCAGTGTGACCCAAACAATAGTCTGGTCTGCACATTATTACGATTAGCAATATGCTAACGATATGCTTGTTGTATTTAGTAAAAAAAAAAAAAAAATCAGTGACAAACAGAATAATCCAGTTCCTACTGCTATGAAGTTGACCTTGGTAGAAGATTTCAAGTGCCAGTATTTTAGTTTTCATGGCCAAAACTCATTTAAAATGGACAGTGTTGGGATCAAAAACTGTTCCCTGATCAGACAAATTTTAAAAAAAATGCAAAGTTACCTATGGCATTGCATTAAAATATTTTCTGTATTTTATTGTGAATTAAACATGGGTTTATGAGATGTGCAAATCACTGATTTCTTTGGAATTGGGGTTGTAATTATTGTAAAGCTGGTATGTCGGCATGCAGTTCAAAACGTGTATGAAGTTCACTGTCAGGTCAGACTCGACAGAGCTCTAATTTAGTCTTGACCACCGCGCATTGCCGTGAAAAAATATTTGCTGTTCCGAAACATGTAACTGTGACAAATATACAAGAAAATTAGAAATCAGGACATTTTTGTTTTAGACAAAGATAACCCCGTATCTGTTGTGAGTTATGCAACAACAATTGTCTAAATAAATACATAAATGATTGTGCTATTTACCCTGAGTGTTGTTCAAGCTCATGAAGAAATAGATTTTTCAGTGTGTGGTATTTATTATATATAATTTTTAAATTTTCATCATAGTTTTTTCCATAGAGCTTTTTCCTATTAGTAAGGCAAATTTCAACTTCATGTGAAAGTCATAATCACATATAAGAAGCCAAAAAGGGTTAACTTGTTTGTTTTCTCTCCATGGTGCTGAGAATCATTTGCCATTCGGGACGCTATTGTGATAATCTGGCTTTACATGTTTTCACTTGCTCACTGTAAAAGTAGTGACTGCCAAATTTTGCCATATTTGTTCTCTGCTGACACAGTATGCTGCTTATTGTCATTCAACTTGATACAACTTGGCTTGCGGGGCTGCGCCTGTAATTGTGATCTAGTTTATTTCAAAGACCTTTTTCATGTGCTGCCTCCATTATTGTACCAACCTCATGGCGCTTCTTTAACAGTCTCGCACCATTACTGTAAGCAGACTACAATCAGCTGTAGCGCTTTGAAGCCAGACTACTGTTCTCCTGAAGTCTTCTGGGGTGCACATCAAATCATTTCAAGTTTTTTTTTTGCACTCATTAAGAATCTACCCTGAACACATCAATACATTTTGACCATATGGTGTTACCATCACCTGGAAGTGGGTCTGAAATAAAAAGAATCTTTTAAAAGTATTGTTTTTGAAGACATTTTATATCTCTATTATGTATCTGTCAAAGCCCAAAGAGACGTCGATTGCATTGCTACTGACAAGCATAACCCCCCCCAACACACACACACACACACTCCCATTGCCATGTTAAATTAAGGTAATTAAATAAAATATAAATAATTCAATTACAGCTACCTACTATAGAAATGTCAGGGTTTTTTTTTTTCTGTGATTCAACAAAAACTTTAAGAATTATGGAGCTTGAGGTGATGGGGTTGCCTATATAGACTGACTCTTTTTTTCAAAATTAAATGTGATTCTCAGTGCAGACACTGATAAAATAAAACCAGCCAGATATAAATCTCTAAAGGCATCGCTTAATTGTATGGGATGCTTGATCCAGATAAAAGTGAGAAATGCACTCGTTGTTGAAGTTGAGCTTTAAAAAATTGTCTCAAGCCATCACAATTTCGGGTTGTCCTGAAATGTCACCTCTCGGCTCTCATTAGGCATTCCCAATGGGCGTTGGTAAGTACTTTGTCATTCTGTTAGCCGTCGACTTGAATTGGCATTTCACTCGGTGTCTCTTACTCCACTCAGTATGCTTCAGAAGCTGCCTTTGCCTTGGTCCCCTCATTCCCAGCTGTGCCATTTCACCTTTTTGTCTCTCTGGAAATGGATTAGGCAGCCACTACAAAAATTAAACTGCCAAATCGATTAGCGCTGCTCAAAGGTGCCGATTCATTGTCACGCTTGTTCATCACGCCCTTTTCTATGCTTGTCTGTTTACATCCTTGGATTATTGGTTTCCATCTGCCAGCCTACAAAGGTAAGCATTTAGAGGAAGTGGGATGAGATTCTGAATAAAAAGAGACTTTTACCTGCAGATTTACAAAAAATAAATGAAAGAATCTAGATGTGTGCTTTTACATGAAAAGTAGAAATTAAAACTTCTAGAATCCACTCATAGAAAAAGATGAAAAAATACGCATGTACACAGAGAACATGTGCAGTATAAGCTGTTAAACACACATCTGTATAAATATGCACAATTCCCACTTCATTAGCTGAAATGCAAATAGATTATTGTGCACTGCAGTTTTTTTTTCAGGCATCTTATTCTTTTAGTTAGTATTAATGTTTTTGGAATTTTTTTTATTTTTATTTTTTTATTTTACCTTTCCTTATTGCCCTTAGAGTCATTTATTCCTTTTTCCTTTAGTAATTATTTTCCTGTTTGTGATTTCAGAGCTGAGAACAACAAACCTATGTTTCGTTTTCCTCCTGTTCCAGGTCCAAGTTAAATCGAGTGTCTTCTCTCAGTCTATCTATTTATTTTCTGCCACTTCCTCAATAAAAGGACCATGCTTTATAAATATGACAAAACGAGTGTGTGTACACTTTCCTACCTTTGTGCATATACACAGTTTTAATCCTGAATCTACATGCAGACGGTTAAATGAAATAGTTTCATTATACATGTGGAAATAGAAAAAGAACATAAAATAGTCACCATTACGTGCACTTTTTGCATGTCATTACGTTTAAGCAATGCCAACATATCTGAACTTCCATGATCATTTCTGCAGACATTAATAGTCCCCTGAGGATAGAGCAAGTGTGGGCTTTGATGATCATCTTGCATGACAGAAAGTTGACATTTTTAGCTCCTAGTGAAATGACTTGACAGCTATTTGATGGATAGGCAATAAATTTTGGTACATTGACTCAAGCTTCTCTGATTACAGCCTTTAGTGATCTCCTCAAACTGAGTTGGCATCTGTTTTTCTATGACTACTTAATTTATTGCAACAAATATTTCATCTCGCATCTTCTTTTGGTCAAAAGAAACCCATTACTTTGATTTTTGAAGAAATATCTTATGATAACTTGTCACTCTCAGCTGTATAGATGTTAGTAAGGAGTGTAGAGAACTTATTCACATGGAAGTCAATTGCAAAGTCAGTTTTTCTTTGCATCATGTCATGAGTAGAGGTTAACTGGTATATATGCAACTATATGCAGCCAATAAAAAGAAATCTCTATCATATGATAGCCAGCAGTTTTAGGAAATTACATGAAATGCAAAATGTGGATCTGAAATGCAGACTTAAAGAGAGACAGAGGTAAATAGAAAAGACACCTTTATTAAGGTCAACGAGAAGTGCAGAGTAAAAAAGCCCATGAGCACAAACAACAAAGTAATTCCCAACTGGCAGCAAGAACACAAGGAACATTAACAGATGCCAAAACAAAGAGTGAGGGTAAGCCAGCACTATAAACACACAGGAGCACAATTAGAAGTGGACAAAGCTGTGGGAAACAACACACAGGTGACAATTATCAAAGACAATGAGAGAGGAGGGGAAAGTAATGCTAAACACAAGATACAAAGGTCAGGTAACTATCAAAGTAGAACAGGAATTAAGAAACATAACTAAATGGGAACAATGCAGTCACATGAATGAACCAAACACAGGAGAGTTGACACAATAGGATTGGAAAGGGGGACATTACTAACCGGCTTGTGTTAGTATACTCAGTTTAATGCCTGTAGAATCACGCCTCTTTTGACTGTCAAACAATGGAGCATGGACGCCCACACCAAGGTAACTGTTCTGTGCCCATCACTCATTCATGCCTCCAGTTAACAAATAGGAGATCGTGATCTTTCTGGCATGGTGGTAGACATGTACAAGGCACCAACAAGGTCAAGGCGATGAGAGTTTAAGCTGTTTGGAACATCTTTGACCTATTCATCTCAGACTGCTGTATTGTCTGGAAGAGAAACTTGACCCTGGTGAACAAAAAAACAAACAAATCTTAAACGGTTTGCTTACAGTTTCCCACAATTTGATGCAAGTCAACATGTCAGGTCTTGCCATGTTTGAGAAAGAGACATCGCAAGACCCTCAGATCAGATGTGAGTTAGCACAAGTCGAGACATCTGACATTTCTGTGAGACAGGTTGGAATGGTGTTACCTCTGTCCAAAGTGTTGGTGATTAGGAAACCCAGCAGGGATAGGTGGTTTAGGTGAAGATGAAGAGAAGGGTGGGTTGCACAAATGAGAATGACAGAAGAGCACAGAGATCTAAAGTATGCAAAGTCATGGCTGATTTGCTTGGAGAAGTTGGGCAAGAAGATTGTGGACTAGAGCAATGATGGCAGAACTGACTCTGACAGTGTGGGAAAGTGGAAGTGATGTAAAGAATAGACTAACAGTCACACACCCAGGAACGCAGCCAGAAGAGTGATTACCAATCTTCCATATTGAGCTTGCGCATAAGCATCATTATAAAAGTCTAATATATGCATTATTCAGCTGGCAGCTGCTCTTCAGGTCTTTGTGCCTACATATCTGTTTTGCTACCCCAAGTAATCACTGCACGAGTTTCTATGAAGCACAAATCTTTATAATAGTTTTGGACAAAGAGAACAAACATATTTCATGTTTCTACCCTTTTTTTTCTGACTGTTAATATGACTGACTTTTAATTGTTTTTATCAGGCAGTATACAACGAAGAGAAGCAAAGAGTTTTTGTGAGCAGAGGGGTAAATAACATGCTGCAAACCCCTCATCATGGTCCAGAAGTTTCAATTACAAGCTGTGTGTTTTAAGCATCAAGCTATGGTGATGCGGCTTCCCGGTGCTTTCTGTTAACAGTGTGAGGGCCAGACTACGTCATGCATGCACATCCAATGCTAAAGGCTGCACAGAACACTGAGCTGTTATTTATTAATATATTTTTGACCAGTTATTGTGTGATTGTTGCCTCGTGGTTAGTGAAAGAATGCAATTTAAGGTTAGCAAAAAGCAGCGCATCGCTTTCAGTCATGCACTGTTTTAATTTTCTCACTGAAGACAAAAGACAAACAGACAAAGAACGTGTTAAAATATTGCTGGTTAAAGTAGGTTAGGAAAGTAAGTGAAATGTAAGAAACTAGAATAAAATATGCAATGATAAATAAGCCAATTAATTACATCAAATAAAAAATATGGAGTAATATGTCATAAAACAATAAAATAGGAGAAAACTGATGCATATGCTATACACAAGTGTAGAAGAAAAGTATGACCGTGTGACTACAGTAAAATAGTTTTGGATTACATTCATAGGACAATAACCTAAATAAAAAAATTGAAATCCTACTTTTGGTCACTTTTCAACCACTTTAGTGAAAAAGGTTATGCTCACATAAATTATGTAAATCATTTTATGTTGGAAATGTTTAAGGTAATTATATTAATTAAAACTATTTACAATATCATAAACACTGGTGTGAGGAAGTGACTCACTTACTTCTGTTTCAGATCATCCAACAGATTTTAATACTGGACAAAGATAACCAGAGCAAATACAGAGTGCAGTGTTCAAATGATGATGTCATTGATTGAGAAAGACAACATATCCAAACCTAACTGGTCTTGTGTGAAAAACCAAATGCCACTGTTTCTAAATCATTAATTAACTAATTAACCCATTTTTTATTAACCCATTTTTTGGGAAGCTGAGTTCAGCTTTACTGAACACACTCAGCCTGGCCTGAATACTGGCTGACCTGTTGAATCAAGAAATCACTTCAATAAAACTTGTCTGACATAGTGAAGTAGGTGAAGTGTGTCCCATTACATGGAGTAAAAGTAATACAGCATTTCAGAAAAGTAGATCATACCAACAGTAAATATGGTGGTGGTAGTGTGATGTATGGGCTGCTTTGCTGCCTCAGGACTCGGACGACTTGCTGTGGTCAATCGAATTATGAACATAATTCGATTGACCAAAACATCCTGGAGGAGAACGTCGGGACATCTCTTTATGACCTCAAGCTGAAGCGCACTTGGGTTCTGTAACAGGACAATGATCCAAAACACATCACCAAGTCCACCTCTGAATGGCTTAAGGAAAACAAAATGAAGACTTTGCAGTGGCCAAATCAAAGTTCTGATCTGAATCCGATTAAGATGCTGTGGCATGACCTTAAAAAAGCAGTTAATGCTTTGCAACAATTCTGCAAAGATGAGTGAGCCACATTGCTGTGGCTCATTACCAGTTATTGCAAATGCTTGATTGCAGCTGATGCTGGTGAGCGTGGCCCAACCAGTTATTAGGTTTACAGGAAAACACAGGCCCATATATGTTTGGATTTATTTCCCCGTTAAAAATAAACACCTAATGGATCACTAAGGCAAAACCGCAATGGTCCTTTTGATAGAATAAAATCCGTTGGGCATCTTTCCTGACCTTCAGACAATAATTCTGATAGGTAAAGATAAAAAAAAAATAAATAAAAATAAAATAAAATAAAATAAACACCTTCATTTAGAAACTGTATTGTATGTTTACTTGTCTTATGCTTATCTAGTATTTCATTTTGTTTGATGATCTGAAACATAAGTGTGACAAACATACAAAAAATAGGAAATCAGGAAGGGGGCAGACATGTTTCACACCACTGTGTGTAAAACTACAATCACCTGCTTGTATTTTACATTTGCTGAATTGAAAGCTTTTTAAACAAAGTAAGAATCAGAGAGAGTTGGTTAAATGAAAACCAATCCCAGCAAGCTTAGCAAAATGTCCTGAAGAAAATCGAAAACTTCTGAAGAATATTTAGTTCTTTGTCTCTTTTATGTATGTATGCCAAATTGCTCTACATGCATGAAACTGATAGTTTGTTTGTGTCAGGGATTTTGAAATCTGAACAAAAAAGCTGAAAGTAATCCAGCAGCCTCTCTGGCCCGCCCTACTAATTGTAATTCATTGAAGATGTCAGCGCTGTTGGATTCTGATGCTCTGAAACAGAAAGAGTCGAGTGTGTGTCTGAGGATGTCTGCATGGGCACTCTTGAGAAGATGAATCTCTGATTTTTGACCTTGCTGTTGTACACAGGAACCATGTCCTCATTGCAAGAGTTGTGACAAAAGGCACGAAGAGAGCTGAAAGCAATAATAGTAAAGCATGTCGCTGCAATGACACTTTTAATTTCAGCTTAGTGAAGCATGGTGGATATCTCTTTTTTATGTTGTATTTGTGCTTTGAAATTATTTTACAGTTCTACAGTTCTTTCCTTCATTGCATAAAGTAATCGAAAGATTTTAGACAATTTGAGCACTTTCATGTTTTCTGCACACACAGTTGCAGACTTTACATGTTATTAACATAGCTCTTGTCATAAACCAATGGACCGTGAAGGGGATTAGTGTTTGCATCTGAATGGGACCCCTGTCAGCTGTGGGATGTAATTAGAGTTAACAACTAAGCTTAGAACCAAAACATCTTCAAGTGGAAGTCAGTGAGCTTTGTAATTAGGAAACACTTTATAGGGTGCACTACTGTGCTTTATGTATTTTACACCCACTGTGGCCTCACTTTGTTCTTCAAGAGGAGCCATATTGCTCCCAAGGGCCCCGGGCAGAGGAGACATTGGATTGGAAATGCATGCAACATTCAAAAGTCATTTTGAGATATGATTAAGTTGTCCTGGCTGTAATGCGTGGCGTTATTTTTGTGCCTCTATTCTGAGTGAACATAAAAACGTTTTGCAAGTACAAATGTTGCATTTTGAGGAGAAAATTATTTTGAGTGAAGAAAAGCTTAATTTGTGGAAACAAAATTCATTGCTTCATGCAAAACATGTATTTCAGTGTTTGCTATTATCCATATACACACACAATAGCAGCCCCTCTGCTCAGTTTTTGCATTTGCTCTTGCTCAGATCTCTGTGGACCTGCTCTCAGTGTGTCGCTCCCGCTCTCAACATCTCTGCTCCCTGCGCGCTCAACTCTTTCTGTACAGCGTTATATTTGTGCCACAAAACCAACCAATCACAGACTTGGATGCAAAAGTTCTGATGGCTGTTTTGGTCTCCAATCAGCTCGCTAGCTACTGCATTCTGGGAACACTGTCCAAAGTGTAGCTTTGCACACAGCAATGAATTTTGTTCGCTCAAAAGACTTAGACACTTGTACTTGCAATTTTTTTTTTACGTGCGCTCAGAATAGAGGCACAAAAATAACACCACAGTAATGCATCTTGAAGACAACAGACAAACACATCCATCATAATTGGAGATATGTCACTGAGTATCAATACACCGTCAGTTTTTAAGGACCTTACACATGCAGCGTTTATTTCTCAGTTGCTTTGCCCTGAGGGTTTGTTGATACGCATTTAACAAGATGAACAATCATATTTTAAACTGCTTAAACAATCTTGAGAGATTCTGTCCGAATTGGAAGTGTTTAAAAAGAAGCTGCCACATGGTTTTGAACTGAAGAAAAACACAGTGAATACAACCTCAATACTTTCAAGCTATTTTACATGAAAGTTGTCATTTTGAAGAGATTATGAAGGGTCAGTTTTTCAGTGGCAGAACATGTGTAGCAAACATAAATCTTTTGTGTAAACTGAAGCTTCAGAATCGAGGAAACATTCACTCGCCGTGAACCCTTTGATGGTTTCTCAACCATCTGTCATCACGAGCACAAAGCTGAAGAAGTAGTATTTAATTATGACTTATTTTTGTTAGATCAGTTAAAGCAAACAAACATATGATAAAAACTTTAATCACATAGAATGCTATGCAGCAGAATAAAATGTGACTAAACAAAAATTTGAATGTCTGCAAAATCTAATCAGAAATCTAAATAAATGCAGAAAAGTATCAAATTAAATACATGTATTTAAGTAATAAATATCGCATAGCATATATCAAAGTAAAGTATATCAACAAAGTAACAAAGCAAACAGGATTTGAAATGCATTACTACAGTAAATGAAGTGACTCATTGTGTTAAGTGTTGGGAGCTAATATGACGTGAGGTTTAATGATGCATTAAGAGAACACATGATGGATTAAGGACATTTTTGACTGGTTGGTCAAAGATTGAGAAATAAAAATAAAAAAGTAAAAATACAGGAATAACAGACAAAGACAAAGATATAGATAGGTCAAAGGTCAATGAAACCTTATCGCTTATCAATGCACACTGCCAGCAGGTATTTCACCCATAGTCACCAAATATCCTTCCTCTTCTATTCTCTCTGGTTGCCACTTCACCATGGCCATATTATTGTGAACTATTGTACCGCTATATTAAAACAATGGAACTGAACTGAACTGAATTGAATGACTTCCAGTGTTTATGCGGCTTAAGCTCTGAGGTAATCTTCAAACAATTTGTTTTTAACAGTGTTATCCTGCAACATGGTCTGAAATAAATAAATACATTGTGTGAATGCAGATGAGAAATACAAAGACAGTCTTGATATTGTTCGCTTGCTATCGCAATAAAATAAAAACACAGCACCTAAGTCACAGATTTGGTGCAGAGCAGCATGTCCGTCATACTGGAAAGGGTTTCATGACAGCAGCTCTACAGCTGAACACATACATAAAGGTGACGTGAAATAAGGAAATAGCTGTGTTGGATTTATGAATCAGATCCTTTATTCATTCACAGCACGAGAATGATGGAGCATGTTCAAACGAAATGAGCTCCTAATGGGACAAGGGTCAAGACAAATGTCAAGAAGACAGCAGTGTCAAGAGATGAATGCAACGCTTTCTAATTTTAGACTTGAAGCATTAAATATGACATCCATCCTTTGTATCAGTGACTAAGCTACAATCACTAGTTAACCTAACATGCATGTCTGTGGGAGGAAAGCATACTACTAACTGAGAGAACATGCCAATTCAGGAAACTGACATAGACATATAATCAGTTAAAATTAGACCAGACTGGTAACCTTTGCACAAATACTATGCAAAAGCTTAGCAAGAGTGTATTATTGTATCACACGGTTTTCTTCACCAACATTTTATTGCATATAAGGATTTCCATATTGTACATCGAGACTGTAACTACAGGGACGGTCTCTTCATGCAAAAATAAGAACTATATACCATATTTTTTGCCCTATAAGACGCTCTGGAAAATAAGACGTACCCAATTTTAAAGGAGGAAAATCTAGAAAAAAAAGATTCTGAACCAAATACTGTAGAACACTTTCTCACACACACCATACACCATACCTCTGCCCGTTTCATCGAGCATGCATCGGTGGTGGCTTGTGTGGACTTGGTATTTTTATTTTTATTTATTTTTGTTCCTTTTATTTTATTTTTATTTATCTTTCTTTTGTACTTACTTTTTATGTCATTGTCCCCGTCATTGCTTTTCATTGTAATACTACAATGTTGTTTTTTAAGTGATCTTTGTTTTTTTTTAACTGTGTTAAAAGTGTGATAAATAAAGTTTACATTAAAAAAAAAAACTTGTGTGCACTTGGTGGAGCCAAATAACCCGTCATGCATTTCGCGAGACCAGCCCGGTCACGTTCACCTGACCTGTGACATCATCGAGTATCGTGCCGAGAACTTGAGTCCGGACTCGCGTACTTAGAATTGAGAAACGGGGGCGGAGCTTTGGCGGATCAATTCTTCTGCCCATCAATCACGGGCATAGAGCAGGAAGGGCAGACGTGCGGAGCCACAGGCTCAGGCACAGGCACAGCCTGCAGCACACACAGCATACAGAGAGGACTGCGAGCAAGCACCACACAAAGTTAGGAGCAGTTTTAATGCAGGCAAAATGTGTGTTTGTCGTATAAGACGCACCAACTTTCCCCCCAGTTTTGGGGAAGAAAAAGTGCGTCTTATACGGCGAAAAATACGGTAGGACTTTGTTAATGACTATTCAGATGCTAAAAATCATTTTTATCCTTTTGTCAAATGAATGAATTGTATTTTTAGACAGGCATTTACTTTCAAGACAATCACATGCCTCGCAGTTCAAGCTTGAGTTTGGATATTTGGAATGTAATGGCAGATTTGGGTCGATTCTTGTCTTTAATTTATCTCTATTTATATTTATCTCTATTTCTGTAGCAAGTCTGCTTGTCTTGTTAGTTACTATTTCTTTAAAGCGACAAAAAGAGAAAAAATCATATTATTATAATTATTATATATTCTCGCTCTGAGCTGCACAGCACCCCAAGACATGCTGCTGCTACTCTTACATTGTTAAACGTCATTTTTTGTTGTGTGATGCTTTCGAGGTTGTCTCTACTTCAGTTGAGATGCCCTGCATTCCTCATCAGCATCCTTCAGAGAAAAGCCAAGAACCCAATGCTTTTGATAACAGTAGGTGAAAGGCCATATTATTAGACCCAAAGTGGGAGCACTCAGTGGTGAATTCTGTTTGTGTTACACAAAACATATCCTTATGTTGCTCCACTGCATGCTTGTGTATTTCCTGTTGCTGTCAGTGGAGAAACTTTCATATCACCTCCATCCCATGATGGATTTCTCCCTGTATCATTATTGAACATCAGTGCAAATGGCGGCTCTACAAAGGAAGCCTTACGCTTTGATTGCAAGAAACAAGGTTTCAGGTCTTTGATACATTTTCTACTATTATTCTCCAGCGGTGCAGCATAGGAAATACCCTGACATTATGTCACATTGTGCACATTAAGTCAGTCATATTACAAAAGACACATTTAGTACAAACAGAATGGATCGAACGCAGTCAGGGAGTGTTATTATGGTTTTTAAAGTATGAGGATTTTTGAAATACAGAAAATATGTTTGTGAATCACATTCTTCCGTCATTGTATTTTTTTGGTTTTTTGAGAGAGGGGTAGTTCAAAGTATTTACGGATGTACAAAAGACCCTATAAATCAAATCCAGAACATAGTATGTTCTTCCAGGAAGAAAGGCAAAATGTGCTCATTGCTGACACCAATCAGTGGATCAGAAATGCTGAGCTTATGAGTCATCTGCACCCCTATTTGTTTTACATACAGTAGATCACTAGGCAGTCACTTTGCAAGCCCCTCGGGGTTAGCACAGAACAGCAAAAAGAAAGGCTCGTAAGATACAATGACAAAATGGTGGGCCAGGATTTCCAGTCCTGCATTGGTGGGAATATGGCTCAGATGTCAGAGAGCTGATTTGGTTCATCTGAATGTTGTGAGCTTTCCATGGGTGAAATGTTTTGTGTCACTAATCCAAGTGACTTCTTCTGTCTTGGCAGACTGCAGGTTTCCTCGACATTACAAACACTACATTTGCATATTGACTTCCAACACTGACTAACAATGTACCGTGAGGTCAGTTTTATGATCATTTAATGATCTTTGATGTACAACCCATCATCACTACTGATCAATAGCCATGAATACTGTTCACAGAGAGTTGTGCAATGGCTCCAGTCACAGTATTATGGTAAACAATATATCCTTAGGACCCTCTTCCAAGTAAATGGCTTCCTTTACCCGTGTTGCTTCCTGACCACGATTTGCAAATCCTCATCACTATTAGTTTGCCCACTAGACTGTACATGCAAAGTCCTGGCTTGGTGAGGTAGCTCTACTGTGTTGTGCCATCCAGATGATGTTTTCCCTGATGTATAATTCACAGCAGTCACCTTGGCACTTCCACATACACTATATTACTGTGTTTGTGGCAGGGACCCAATTATTAATGTGGACCAATTTTTGACGTAACATGTTTTGGGGCTTAAAAAGCACATAGTCACAGTGTTTAAAGAGCCTCAACCTCAGTTGTTCCAATGCTCCTGACACATAAGATTAAAGGTGTTCGCTTAGGCGTTGGAAGAAGTCACTTGTATGCAGTAGTGAAGCTGCGGCTCAAAAGAAAGACAAAGAAAATGCTATATTAATATTCATTTATCATTTTTGCAATGTTTGCTGTTGAAGAAGGTGGTATTTACCAGCAAGCAGAAAAAATGTTGTTTGTACGCTTCATCAATAAACTGTAAAGGTGTTATAGATCACACACCACATCCATCCTAGAAAAATCCAAATGCTACAATTATATTTAATAATATAATTATATTTAGTAAAACTGAAGCATGACATTTTTGGAATAGCTATACCACAAAGCAACCCATATTATTTATGACATAATCCAGTAAGAGTGCAAAAGGCACCAACAGCACAAACACTGTGGAGAGAGCCAGTTCTGTGTATCACATTAGCTAAGGCGAGGTGTGTCAGAGAGCTAGCATCTACAGACGCTTTCAAATAAAACAGAAACTATATAGACCTAAACTGGTTTCTGTAAAGGTCTGAACATATGTTGTGTCCTTAATTTGCACTTTATTTCAGTTACAGTGGTGACAAGTTCTGCCCATTCAGAAGTTAACACCAGTGCACATTTTAAATGCACTTATTAGCATGGCTGCTAAGGTTGCTTACTTTGAAATCAGACTGTAGTTTAGCTTGCACAAACAGCATACGTGACTGCTTTGTCACATGGGGAGAGCTGTTGTTTCACATGACGTTTAACTAGTTTTTGAACAGTCTTGAAGTAATTATGAGGTAATGGCTTATTAGCATTAGCATGACAGCCCCTGCTGTTTAAGAAAATGCTGACAAAGATAATAAAATCCTCCTACTATAAGAAGTTTTAAAATGAAAAACCTAATGTAACATGTAGTTAATTGTAATTTAAATCTAATGTTAAACATCTGTTTTATGATCTGCCTGTATTATTTAATCATTAAAAACTATACTCACTGTAAACACAAGAGTGACTGCATGTACATCACAGAAGCCTTTAGGTAATATTTTGTACTTTAATGTCATATATAAAGATCAGTTTAGGGATATTTTTCTGTGTATTTCAATACTACTTCTAAGCTGTGGTAATAAATTTCAAACTGGTGATGAGAGGCTTTTCCCCACAGTATGTGGTATAGCCTAAGATTAAAGGGTTTAATATGTCATATGAAGTCCACGACCTGAGTTTAACCTTGTTAGACTGTTTGGGTTTCTAAAGCTTATGATTGCTGGGTAAATTCATCTAATATTTTGTTGCCTGAATATGTTTTCTTTTTGGGTCCGTGTCTATCATGCAGGGTCAGGGCTCTCAAATGAGATATTGTCCCATCATAGAGGTGCAATGCAATCACAGCAGCAGCAATGGGTGGGCTAGTCTGTGTTTCAGTTTAAATGATGACCATTTTTCTTCATGTGACATTAATTTAGTTTCAGAAAGTCAATGAAGCTTCTTTGATGCACAATAATTGCAGAGCACATTTTACAAGAAGTCAATTTGAGATTTGCATGAAGAATGGCGGAGTGTCATGGTGGAAGGGTTTTGCAATAAAAAGACAAGCGATTGAAATTGAGATACTCGTGAATGGCCGCGGCTTTGGCTCAGAAGGCACCCATGCAAAAGAAATGAAATATAAATGGGAAAATAATTGAGGTTTATCCCGACAGTGTCAGGGAAAACTTTTGCATTGCTGTCAGAGGCTGGAAACTTACTTCAAAGAACATCTGTCAGGTAGACATTCAGATAAGAAAAACACCTTGATGAGCTGAAACAGTTAAAGGCAACAAAGGTAGTTAATCTCTATGAAAGGTTTCCTTTTTATTTGACATGCACAGCAACATCTTAGTGGCAGATTAACGCCTTTTTACAGCAGGTGATAAATGCAGGGATTCTGAATTGATATTGGACATTAATTATGTCACAATTACTTAATTGCACTTGTACAGCGCTGCATGACTAATGGGTTCACACTCATAAAGTAAGTCAGTCTGGAGAAAATATTTCAACATATTTGAAGGATAGGGTGAACCCGGACATAGATTTTCATAATATGTGAACAAGGACGGCACATTCAGATGACCAAGAGTCAGAGCGGAGAGATATTGTCCTGAAAACAAATGTTAAAACAGATTCATAAAAAGTCAAAGAACTTGCTCTGTTTTCTGTGATCAGTGTTTGGATTGTGATGCCTCACATGATGCCACTGTCTTGTTATGATGTTACACAGTTTATGTAAAGTCAAACATGCATGCAATTCTCTAATCCTGATGAAATTCTGTAGCAGTACATGTTCACATCTGCGGCTTTATTCAAACGTTTTTTGTACATTTGAAAATAAAAGAAAAGCATTATTAGTTCTACATAAATATGATATATGATGTCATATTTATAATACCAGAGACCACGAGATGTCCAAAAAGTAGCAAAAAATGTATGTTTATATATGATCAGAATGTTTACTTTAATACTTATTACAAGTTTGCAGCACAGTTTTACATATCTTTTTACATGGCTGTTTGCACACCATTACAAATGCAGACATTAAGGTTCTATTCATCATATCTCAATATGTGCCAAATTCTCTAAATGTGCCAAGATCACAATATCGGAACTCCTTTTTTAATTATTCATTTAACTTTACATATTTCAGTGTGTACACAGAGTGTGGAGAGCAAGGTGTCTGTGAGAACTGGTATAAGCAATCAAGCTAGACTGAGTCATGTACACACAAGGACAAAATAATTAGGCCTCCTATGACATTTTAAGTTCTTGTCAAAATGTTTCCATGTTTCTTTAACAGAGCAAGCGATTTTCAACACAACATGTCTAAACATACTAGTTTTCTTAGCATAACAATAACAGAATTATTTCAGAAAAGAGAAATTATATGGTTCAGTATTATTGATTGATCGATTGATAATACTTCATTTATCCCGAGGGAAATTGTTTTAAAGGCTGCCAGATGAGCCGGCGCCATCACCCCTTCCAAACATACATAGAATACACAACATAACATTGGGAAGACAGGTCAGAGGGATACGAAAAAGCAATGGAAATGTACAATACATGAGGAAAGAGGAGGAGAAAAGAGAACTCCTCCCAGACTGAGCTCCTAGGGAGAGCAGTTTGAGAACAGAAAAAAAAAAACATATTAAAACATAAAATCACATGACTTGCAACAAGAGGATGGGGG
>VURO01005273.1:10928-25437 GCA_015108175.1 Pelvicachromis taeniatus | reverse complement strand
TGGCATCCGATGTGGGATAAATAAATTATAGCCTCTAAAATCAATGCTCAGTCCATGATGTAGGCTGTAGGCTTAGTGCTTGCCACCATGCTAGAATTATGCTCAAACAGAGGCATTTTGTAAGCCCAGGAGCCACGCTGCTGTTCAGTGTTTTTTTGTGCTATTGTGAAAAGCTATTCTCGGCTGTCTGACATTTTATTATTTGTCATAAGTTTTCCTGGGCGATATTACTTTTTACTGCAGAAACTGATAGAGGTTTTGAGGTGTTATTTGTCTCAGGAAGCTGTTCATTTGTTACACAGCATCCTCGTTTGAACCGCTTTTTGTTTTCTTTTCCCACTAAATTCACAGCAGCATCTGGAAGCTGTCTTTAATTTCTCCACAGAAGCACTCAGAAAATCTAAAAATAAATCAGAAACAGTGGCAAGAGTGGCATTTACTTTTAAAGACAGGACAGTAGCAATGCAGTCACTCAGTCCGTAAGCTGTGTGTTGATGTTGTTTTGAAAGATTTATAACCTTCAGTGGATAGATCATGCCATCTCTCAAGGTTGTTGTAGGGTTATCGTAGTTGCTTTCAGGGTTTCTGACACTGGACTTGCATACAATGTATCTCTAAATATGTCCTGAAAGTGGCAGGTTTCTATACGTTGCTCATGCTCTCTTTCTCTGTATTTCCAGATGGAGATGATACAAGAGCCCGATCCTGATGACGAGGGGACAAAAATAAGTGTAAGTACAAGAACACGTCACATAGGCCATCGCTTCCCAGCCATGTGCCATCGTGACCGAAGTTGGCAGTGTTTCATTCCGAGCAAACACAACAGCAGCTGATTTCCTCGAATAATACACCTTCAACCAGAGAAAGGAGCTAATCAGTGAAATCAGTGGCAGTGTATTATTACTGTCAAAGTGGTTCCCTCCCCACGCTCATGCTCCACCAACTAGTCCGCCCCTTTTCCTGCCACTCTGTATGCGCCTTCTGTGCCCAGTGCACCACACAGCCTTCCTCTAAATGACCTCATTGGAGCCCTCAGACACTCAGGCAGGCATGTGTAATGGAAAGTGACAGATTTACGATCAAGCTAAGTTTGTAGATGCTGGTTTCTCCGAAATTGGGTCAATGATTTTCTGTGTTATACATGGCCCTTGCCTGTATGACAGTCTTCTAGCAGAAGAAGAGTATTCTTAAATTTCAGTAATTAATGGATTCTGTCTTATTATTTAAGGGAACTTATTGTGCCTCATCTTACTTTTTGCCAGATACATGCTCTGATGTATATTTGTGCTCTTATGTGTAATGGTTGGTGCTTATGAAGTTAGAAGTTGGCATAGTGTCAAATAATGGGGTCAGTGTATTTGAAAGTGAGTCAAATGCTCAGGCATCTATTTAAGAAGCAGCCAATCAGAGAAAAGATTATCTGTAAAGGAAGCTGGCCTTAAAGGGAAACAGCGTGTTTCAGACAGACGGCTGCACCGAGGTTCAGTATAAGACAAATAAGGATTAATATCAACTGTGCATAATATAAAGCTACTGTACTTATAATTTAAGAGAAAAAAACATACTTTTCTTTTAGAACAAGAGTCTCAAATTAAGAAGTGGAATAATGGGAAAAACCTCAGTGGTGTTCTTCATAGCTTAAACATTTTTCAACTTCTTGAAATATAAAAGAACAAAAAAAAGAGTCTCAATCAAGAAAGTTGAGCCAGTATAACTGCACAGAGAATGTGTGACCTGGACATGTTATATTTCACCATACAGTGTCAGTAATGGTAAATATATTTGAAGTATCATGCTTTGTTAAAGTCTGCTGACTGTATGCAAATATACATTAGCGGCCTGTGAAAAGCTGTCGTAGTAAACAATTTTGATTGTTAATATTTAGCGCAAGCAGAGCCTCTGAAGCAAAACTGACACAATGAAATTTCTAAAATACCCATTTACACTGAATGTAGCATAAGACTGTGTGTCATTTTTTAAATAAAAGACATGCAACGCAAAAACAGGGATGCTGTTCTGTTCGGCTGCATTTTCTATGAACGTGATGCTCATCCTTGTACTGGGACTGAGCATCTTCATAGAAATGTAGCAATGTCGTTCTTTTTTCTGTTGCACTTCATCTAGAACAGATTCAGTGTTTCTGACTCTTGGTTATAGGGACGTTATTCAGTCTTTGATTTACCGTTTTTGTTAGCACTGAACTAAAAATGTCATTTTTTCCAAGAGGCTATTTTCCATTCTGAAAGTACTAAAAAAAAAAAGCATACTCTATCCCATCTGCACAAATGATGTCCAGTCCCATAATGAACTTTGACAGACTATGAAGTATTTTTTTTTTTCTTCTTTGTGGTAATTTGAATCAGAAGATGGGAAATCTACACGTGCCTGCACAAAGCTCTTGACTTTACTAGCATATAAAACCGCTTCCCTTAGATGTCACCAAAATTGTTTTTCATCAACATAAAAATGTTTTTCATTAAACTCTGTCTGCAAAAATCACAAAATGTTCATACTGAATGTGTCTGTACTTATCCAAGTTAACCATGATTTTAAACATGGAACAGGGTATACTGATGTTTTCAATATTTAACCGAGAGAAAAGCTTTCACCTTAATCCTAATCTGAAGTGCTTTTTTGTCTTGATTGAGTGAACAGAGCGATATGTCGGTCCTTTAAAAGTATATAAAAATTATACATCAGTGAGGGAGAAAGAGGGTTGTGAAATGAGCCGAGCAAAAATCTGCCTGTCATGTGTGCCACCCATACGACTAGTTGAACTGCCATGATTAACACGCTTGGCTGACTTTGCTGCCCTGCTCTCAGAGCCGTACAGAATAACTCCTTCACCCCTTATTAACAAATGCACATTTGTGGGTTTGAGAGTGGTTCGTAGACTTGACAGATGTTTTCGTCCTTGACACTTAATTATTTACCATCAACGGATGGTCGTGAAATAAAGTGTGCTGTCAAACAAATTGTAAAGTACAGTTTATAAGAATAAATGACAGTGAATTTGTGATTTTTTACATTATAATTTTACATTATATTTTATTATATCTACACTTGAAAAGTTAAATTAGGAGATGTTAATGTCAAATTTTGAGTTATGTGCTTTTTAAGCAACTTGTGGTATTTATCAGATCACTGAGTGTTATGACAGTCTGTTCTCTTTTAATTACTCTAATAGACAGTGAAAGTCCAGGGCAATGACATCTCACACAAGCTGCAGATCTCCAGAGTCAGCAAGAATGATGAAGGACTGTACGAGTGCCGGGTGACACGGGCTAACTACGGAGAGATTGTGGAGTACAAAGCCCAAGCCTGGTTGAAGGTCAACGCCACGTCCAGGCCCCAACGGCCCCTGCCACCTCCTGAGAAGAACTCCCTACGACACCTGAAAAACAAGAAGCCAAGAAAGCCCAGCTCATCACTGGGCCAGGACATGAGCTCAGACCAGAGGGTGGTCTCAACTTCCACCTCTCACACATCCTCCAATACAGCTAAACACAACCCCGGCTCAGGTAAGGCCCTCAGGGAGAGTTACATAAAAAAAACTGTGGAACACACAAAAAAAAACCCTCTCATGACTTATGTTTTGACTACCACCGTAAAATCGTGATTTGCAACACTCTTGACACATTTGTGAGTCACCTACTTTGCTTAAAAGGACTGCTTGGTTAAAATTCAAGATTACTAAGAATAGAAGTTAGAACGAGGTTACACAGCAATTGCGCTTACAATAGAAGTTCAGTTTTAAAAAGTAACGTGCTCTCAGTGGAGTGGAAAAACACCAGCACAGCTATAATAGCAATACGCAACATGACTACTAAAACGACATGATTAAAAATTGGAGAGAAAACTTAAATGACTGTGTATGTGCCAACTAAAAATACACCATTGATTACTTTGTGCCTTTCCACAAAGCTGCTAGCTTCCCCTGAAGCCTAAATACTGACTACATTTGCAGCATTAAACGCCTGCTTGAGGAATCCAAATTCATCTGAGCAAATATTTTGTATTATGTGTCTACTTTGGTAAATTCGGAGGAAGCAATTAAAGCTTCTCTTTTGCTCCACAAAAGTGACATGATTGGTTTGAATAAACTGAACTGGTAGCAACTAAGCTAATGAATTGACAAGCATAATAGCTCATTATTAGCAAAACTTTGTTAGCAGTCAGTGGTCTAGCTTTATCTATTCTCTCCAATAATGTTTTTAATTGACAAAATTGTGAGAAAATGCCACGGGAAACTGAAGAGATCAAAAAAAAAAAAAAAACATACACAAACTCACTGCACTGCAGCAGATCACTGTTTTAAATTTTCATATTTTTGGTAAGCACGTATGTTGAAGTAGAGTGCAATTTATTTAATCTCATGTAGCATGTTATATTTGTCTTTTCTCAGCAGCCAGCTACAAGTTAACCCACCTCTCTCTAACATCCCCAAAATGTTGCTTTAGGCTTTTAAGTAATTGTAGGAGATAGGAACCATCCTACTCTTTCCTTCTTTTCAGTGAACACTAAAAATCTAAATCATTCTAAGACTTTACCGTTAATGTCTAAGGCACTACATGAACCAACTCCCAGCTGTGTTTTTGAAATGTTCATAAGCTGCCTAAACTCTCCAGGCAGGACTCCTCGGGTGTCTCCGAGAACACCCCCACCACCACCGCCCCCACTTTATTACAGAGTGTCTCCTTGCTGTAGGCTCCAAGCTGCTGGCTCTGTGACTACATAGCTTAGTGTCACAGGCCACCCAACGCTGTACTGAATTCTTTTGCAAATGTATTATAGTCACATATATATAACTTTTAAGTTTTTGTACACCCTCACCAGCCCATAGCGATATAAAACAAACACACAAGGATCAACATTAGTGTTAGCCATACATAGAGTTTCACCATAATTAATTTTTAACACACAAAAAGATACACCACTGAATTAAATAATGCTGAATATTTCAAAAGATGCTTAAATCTTATTATAACGCTACATAAATTGGCTTGAAATTACAATTACTTTAATTCATTTGTAATCCACAAGAATTTTAATGCAGTGCACATTATGGCAAAGAGTATAAACTAAACCATTATTCATTAAGTACAGTGAGGCTGAAAATCTTTGTGTACCATGTCATGCCCGCTCAGTTGCACTGATAAGTGCAAATATAGTTAGCATTTTAAATAAATGGAAAACATCTGCATTAAGCTCACTGAGAATAGTGATGTTGAGGTCAGCTGTGTTTCCACTGAAGCAGCAAAAGTGAAGAAAAACACAAGTGAGACTAAGATGTAACACTCCACAGCCAATAACAGGATAATACATGTATACAAACGTTTTCGTGTGTCACCTCTATTGCTGAAATTTTATAGAGTGTAAATAATTTACACGTCTGAGTAAAGGTTGAAAAACATCAGCCAGTCTCTCATAGTGCATCACTTTATATAACCACCTATTAACGCTGCCTGTTTGCTGCTGACCAAAAGACGATGGTTACCTGGAGCAAATCTACCGGTTAAGTTGCTTTGAGTGGTTTTTTTTTCTGGTGGAGTATGCTTCAAGCAAAAAAGGCTTTAACAAAAAGAAATACAATTCTTAAGATTATTGTGAAATTATTATTATTATTTTGCACAGGTTTTGATTTGTCATTTTCACTTGAGTGTTTAGAAGTCAGTCGAGGAAACGCATACGTCACCACTAGAACCACAGGTGCCTCTGTAGTAACCTGCTCTCATTTTGCCCTCAGGTGGCTTTATGTAAATTTTCTCTCTTTTTTTGACTATCCAACTATGTTATAATTGCGCTGCTCCTCATCTGTAAATGCCAATCATTTCTCCACTGGGCAGACATTTCAAACACAAAGTGGACCCTGCTCTGGGCTCAGATAGCCCCTGCACCGTGTAGCGAAACACAGAAAGATATTACTTGCCACTGAATAGAGGTAAAAAGTTGAATAATCCCCAGGGGCTGCAGAGCCTGAGATTATGAGGCAGCCAAATTATGCTGACAACTGTGTTGCAGTGAGTCCTCTGTGTGGTGTGTCTGACACTGATAAATGCCTCTCTGTGGCGGCTCAGGCAGCCTTAGCCCCCTTCTCTGAGCGGCAGAGAGGTGTTACAGCTGAGGGCGACAGAGTTCTCTTACAGCCATGCTCAGGTTTGAGGCAGATGAGCCACAATAGGCAAATGGGCTGAGATGAAATTAAACCTGGGAGAGTGCAGATATTTTCCTTTTCCGCATTGCTGCATCTGTAAACAATGAGGCACTTTCCAGATGGGAGAATGGGACTGAGGCTGGTGGAGCGGCTGCAGTAGCAGAGTGGTTTGTTCACAGTTACTCCCCACCAGTGTGTCAGCTGTTGTTAGATCACAGCTCGTCCTCCATCGTTCCTGGCAGTGTTGTTCTGTCAAAGCTCAGAGGTGACCGGAGCTGGGGAAAAAAGGAAAGAAAAATGTCCCCCAAGCCAGACTTGTCCCTCTGCCCCTGAGGCCAGCCTTGTTCCCGCACGAAGGTAAAAACAAATATGGACTCAGTTTGATTGCATAAGCATTCATCCAAAAAACGGAGGAAAAAAAATCACTGACCTTGTTTAAAAGAACTACCATATTTTTTTAAACTGCCTCAACTGCATATGTCTAAGGAAAGAACACCAATGAGTCATCATTCCAGTAGGTGGTTAGGAACAGCACGACTGCTGTTCACGGCTGCATTTATATTGCTCAGGCACTCACATGCAATGGCAGTGTGTCACTTCAAGTTCGTTAACCTAATGTGGGTTCTTCCTTACTTGTCTCGTGGGTGCATGTAAATCTGTCTACTGTCTGTGAATGCTCAGCAGGAGGCAAAGCCCGGTCTTGAGCACCACTGAAAATTCATGCTGGATGAATGTAAACATATTTGTTTTAAATGATTCTTCAGCTGTGGCAGTTTCACGATTTCAGATAAATTATTCTTTGACTCTGCTACAGCATTGTTATTTTCTACATTAAACGGGCATCTACTGACATCTACTGATTTGTTAAAATAAAATGAAATAAGAAGGCTGGCTGCTGGGTGTGAATGTGATTGTACATGACTACATAAGGACTTTAAGTGGACCATAAAGGACAGCTAAACTGGCCTCAATCTGGATCAAATCGGATGGACTACACACAGCAACAGGCCATGAACGGTCTGATCTAGTTAAAATTTAGTTCCTAAATGTTTCTTTCAGTGTGTGTTCCTCAATACCAGGTTTGTTCTTGCATACTTGCTAGTCCCTACTTGACAAGTACAGTCGGGAGCCCAGACTTCTGAGGATGGAAGGACATCTGACGTTATTAACTGGAGAACTTGTTCCTGTTGGACTCTCAATTGGAAAAGTTGGACACAACAGTCCAAGATCGCAACAATGCACCAAAAACATTAGCAAACTAAAACATTCTGTACTACTACTGTTGCAAAGTGACTCGCTAAATAATCCACATGTGCAACACTAACTGGGTTCTAGTCATGCTTTTGGTTGCTTTTTTTGTGCGGTGCAAAAAAGTAGTATAGCGTTATATTACTCGTAATATATCTACGCTTCTAAAGAAGAAAAAAAAAACCCATTTCTCCTTTTTTCCTTGACTTTATTAATGGAATGCACTCAACCCACGAGTGATGTCACTCCCAGCTGCAACAGCCAGGCAAATGAAATGCATGAACAGCACACAGTGTGAAACTACAATTTCACTTTATTTCATCCTGATTTTTAATAACAATACTATAGTGTGGTCTTTGAAATTACACGTTCTTAAGGTGGTGGCACGGTGGTTAGCACTGTTGCCTCACAGCAACAAGGTCCTGAGTTCAATCCCACCATCAGGCCGGGGTCTTTCTGTGTGGAGTTTGCATGTTCTCTCCGGGTACTCTGGCTTCCTCCCACAGTCCAAAGACATGCAATTTGTGGGGATAGGTTAATTGGAAACTCTAAATTGCCCATAGGTGTGAATGCGGGAGTGACTGTGGGTGTGAATGGTTGTCTGTCTATGTGTGTTAGACTGGCGACCTGTCCAGGGTGTACCCTGCCTCTCGCCCCAACACAGCTGGGATAGACTCCAGCGACCCTGAAAGGGATAAGCGGTAGCGAATGGATGGATGGACGTTCTTAAGGCATTTCTAATGGTACCAAAGTCTTCGTAATAAATAAGGGTATCTATGCTTCCTTTGAAACTCCAAACTGTAACTGTGTACCATGTTTGATCCAGGCCTGGGTGTTGTTGCCAGTTTTTTAAAAAGCACATAATACACCTAATAGTCTATGTTCCTTTAAAATTCTCTGGCAAGATGCTCAGCTATAAAAGACCCATTAATGTCAAATTATTTTCAAAGGTTATACAACCTGTATTGATTTGGAAGAAGGTGGTAAAGAACTGTACACCAGTATATTAACTTAAATATCACTGATTAATCAACAGACTGTTCAGCAGATCTCTCTTAAAGACATTATAGATGTATACATAAAAAAACACATAGATTATTTTATTTATTCATTAATTTAAATTTAGTAGATTTCCAGAACATGCTACACAAAACTGACTGACACTTGCATTGCAGTTGAATCAATATTAAAACTGATCATTTAACTATTTCTAGAGCAGGCTTAACATCATTCTGCATGATGTCCAAGAACAACATCGCTATGCTGGTCCAGACAACTGACAGCTGGTGCAAAGCGGTTGTGACTGGGACCTGACATCTCCAAAAAGGTTGGAGTAGTTTTGCCAATATGCTCTTGACAAATCAAGCAGATATTTGAAGATTATGCCACTACATTCATGCCTTAAAGAAAGAGGTGTGTTTGGTGACACTGAAACAGTAGTATTTCAAAATTTTACTTACAGTATTTGGTGTTTTGCGTCATCATTTGCCCATGTGATTTTTTTCAAAATACATTCAAACCTGAAACTAAAATAACACTACTTTGTAAAACAAGTAAAGTTTATAAAACCACTGTTTTTTGATGAACTAAGTCAATAATTAGCAAACTGTCTTAAAGGGAGCGCAAAGGAATCTGAAATTAGGTTCTTGATCCACTGACAGAGCGGCGACATCAAGTCCCAGAATAAATAAGAAAACATTTGATAAACTGGATGTATGGCACCTCATTTTTGTAGTAAAATGTACTGAGAAATGTACTGTCAGCAAATTCTATATGTTCTGAATGAAAAATAATTTGTACTTGTAAGTATTTACTTGTATTGATTAACACTGACAAATACTGTGAAAGGTTTAAAATTTAGATGGGCATCAGAGTTGCATTAGTCAAATATATAACAGGAACATGCTGATAGAAGCTGGAAGAATCAGCATGTTTGTGTAAGAACCCAACAGAGGAAAAAATCCCCTGTTTATTCCCCTTTTCAGTTATGGCTAAATGCTTCAAAAAATCCTTGTAGTTTAGGCTAAAACATACAAAACTGTGGTCACTTTAGATGTTGTGGATGGTAATTTAGAAGCTTTATTCACTTCAGCTGAACAATCAAGCTGCATTTCAATGACATCTACTTGTATTTACGTGGTCATATTAGCTAAAAATCCAACTACGCTTGGGAAGTCTGTGAGTCAGTTAGAGAGTCTATCAGTCAACAAGCAAATCAGAAAGCAAGTTATATACTGGAGCCCCCAGACAAATAAGCAAGCGAGTCAAAGAGACGGTCAGCCAGCAAGGGATCAGCAGCAATAGATAGAACTGGCATCGAGCCAGTTTGAGCTCCCTGTGGAGGTGCTGTGGTGAATCACCTCCCTGCCTCACTGAACCTGGCTGCCTCACTGGCCTGGAATCAATATTTCACATCACCGTTTCACCGAGCCAAAAACATTTTGGCAAAATGAGAAGTGTTGTGTTAGGTTAAGTAGGACAAAATGAAAAGTATTGAATATGGATCTATTCTATCTCAGCATGCACCAAGAAACCAGTAAAAAGGTCTCCACAACCGTAGATACTTATACTCATTATATTTCCACATGATTCATTCTGCAGTTACTTGGACTTTGGAGAATGGAAAAAGGGAAAACTCAAAGTGGCATCATGTACTGCATCATATACAGAAGTCAAACGACTTAAAATCTCCCTTTTCTTCACTGTTTCTTGAGCGTCCCTCTTTAGATAGATAATTCCAAATGACAAGTAAAGACACAGTGACCTTGTCACTCAAACTATCACAGGAAGTGAATAACAGTGCTTTTAGCTACAGCGGTGGTGAAATGAAATAATAAACTAAAGCTTTTTTTTGTGTATATACGTTATATATGTATATTCAGTTGTGTTATTGGAGCCTTCTTTTTACATTTTCCCCTTTTCTCGTCAATTAAAATGCACAGCAGAATACAAAAACAACAACAATAATAATTCACAAATGTCCTTCCTTTGTTGTTTTCTAAATATAGCACAGGACCACACACTTTACCTTTAGTAAGCTTGCTGGGAAGGTTTGTCTGAAAGTGAAAAACAGCTCACGATAAAGCTGAAGGAATCTGTGAGGTTATGAGAATAATTGCTGCAGACAGCGTTGTTTTCCTGCACTATGTGGATTACTTACATTATTTCAGGGTTAGGAATGGAACAAATGGAAACAATCTAGCACCCAGTGCAAGCAAGAAGGTGACAGACTCTTATGCAAGTACCAAAGATTTAAACAGTCTTTCAAAGTGACTTGCACTGTTGGGAAAAGATAACTGGTGTACTTCAGATACAATTCCCACACATATTGCCGTTATCTGGCAATACAATGCCATAACTAAATGGAGGACAAGAGGATGAGAAAATAAATCATCAAAAGCACATTAACAAGGCATGTCAATGCAAGCTCATTTATATAGCCTCTCTGAACCATCAAACCCGTGTAAAGATAGATGCACTAACGTTATGTCACTTGGTTAGTAGAGCCCATTGTAAAGGCTCCAACAATGGGCTCTTGGTGTTACTATCTTGGTGTTTTGAAACGAAATGCTACAAGTGAATAACGGACAGACATTACATCTTCAGACGATAGCAATTGTTCTTTGCAAGGTTTGCTCACTCTAAACCTAAACCTGCTTTGCCATCATTTTTAACTCTCTTTAACTCTAAATCATAATTTAAAAAACAAGAATCATGTTCTAAAAGTACAGTTAAGATTTTATCTAATTCACTGTAATTTTATTAAAGTGGTCTAAAATATCTAACATTTACAAACCAGTGAACACATCAGAGAGCAGCTTTCAGTTGACTCAGTATCTTTCCCAATGATACATTTGCATGCAGACTGGAACTACGAGGGATTTAGCTACCAACCTTCCAAATACTAGATAACATGCTCTATCTCCTGGCTACAGTCAGACATATATGTACCTTTGTGGCCCTGAAAGGATGACATGATTACATTTGGGTTCTCAGCCATCCAGTGGTAGTCTATTGAGCTTGTTCGGAGCACTGGAGAAATCAAACAGCCACTGTATAAACGCATAACAGAGCCACCTGAACAGGATACGACTCATCTATACAGCTGCACCTAAAGGATGAAAGGATACTCTTTTTGAGGATGCTAGTGTTCACATTTTTGGAGTGAAAGAGGCCATCTAAAGTATGTCCACTGTGAACGACCATCTTTAAACAGAGGGGGGGTGACTTAAAAAACACCAACTATCTGCCACTTGCAATGCAGTTTTGAGATCCCTTCCCATGAGCCTCAACCCCCACTCACATCTTGTGTCAGGTGACCTCAATAGATCACATGGTGTACAGTGTGCTCCAGCTATAAGGGTATCAGACTGCTCAGCCTCCCTGGGAAAGTCTATGCCAGGGTGCTGGAAAGAAGAGTCCCTCCGTTAGTTGAACCTCTGATACAGGAGGAAGAATGTGGTTTTCGTCCCATCGTGGAACATTGGACCAGCTCTTTAACCTCTCGAGGATACCCAAGGGAGCATGGGAGTTTGCCCAACCAGTCTCCATGTGTTTTGTGGACTTGGAGATGGCATTCGATCCCTCGGGGTGTCCTGTGGAAGGTGCTGTCTGGCTCATTGCTACAGGCCAGTCAATCCTTATACAACTGTTGCAAAAGCTTGGTCCGCAGAGTCAGCAATAAGTCGGACTTATTTCCAGTGGGTGTTGGACACTGCCGGGGCTGCCCTTTGTCACCAATTCTGTTCGTAATTTTTATGGAAAGAATTTCTAGGCACAGTCAAGTAGCGGAGGCTTCCACTTTGGTGGTCTCAGAATCTCATCTCTGCTTTACACAGATGACGTGGTTCTGTTGGCTTCTTCAGGTGATGGTCTCCAGCTTGCACTGAAGCGGTTTCCAGCCGAGTGTGAAGCGGTGGGAATGAGAATCAGCACCTTCAAATCCGAGGCCATGGTCCTCAGCCGGATAAGGGTGGAGTGCCCACTCCGGGTCAGGGACAAGTTCTGCCCCATTAGGAGGAGTTTAAGGCCTCTCCCTTAGCGATAGGGTGAGGAGTTCGGCCATCCTGGAGGGGCTCTGGGTACAGCCGCTGCTCCTCCACATTGAAAGGAGCCAGCCGAGGGCAGGGGGCACCTCCTGGGTGTTCAGACACTTCACACTGTGAGGAGGCCCCAGAGGAAACCAGGACACACTGGAGAGATTATATCTCTCGGCTGGCCAGGGAACGGAGGAGGTGGCTGGGGAGAGGGAGGTCTGGGCTTCTCTGCTAATGCTGCTGTCCCTGTGACCCAGCCCTAGATAAGTGGAAGAAAAAGGATGGATGGATATTTGCTTAGGTGTGACTACAGGTTTTCCTTTGACTTTTCTGTCTGTAAATCCCAGTCCATTTCGCTCATTTCTTATGGGTCTGTCACAAAAATTGTGTCTTTGTGTTGTGTATTTTTTTTTACTGTTAAGCCATTTGGCTTGGAGTTTTTGGTTCTGATGCTTGACTTCTTCAGTCTACCCATACACCGTTTTCCTTTTAGAAGTTTCCTATTTTACTTTTACTCGCTCTAAATTTTAGACACAGCTGACTGGGAGAACCATCATCTTATGCTACACTATTTAGATCTTACTTACAAAAAATAAATCAATCAATCAATGAACATCCTCCAAGTAAAATAAAACATAATTTAAGACAATCACTTACTCTCACATCCACACTTACTTTTAATTTTGTACGCATGTACTGGAGCATGGGTAGAGAAGCGACACAAGCACAGGGCCACAACATTTAGTCTGTAATGTGACAGTTCAAGACTCTTTGCTATATTGGAAGTTTTCAAATTTTTTTATTTAAATATACAAGTGAAATGTCTAAGTAAACATGCACTAATTTTCATAATGTGTCAAAAACCCCTAAACATGTATTTTGGTAGTTTTTTCTTTTCGCTCTCCAAACTGACCATCGGATAAAAAAGGTTTTGTTTTTGGTTTTCAACCTTCTGTTTTTCTTATATTGTTGCTTCCAAGTAAACAACAGAAAAAAAATCTATCATACCTAATAAAAATGAATGCCACAACAATGAAATTAGACTGAAATTAGCTTTGGGGCAAACCTTTACTGAACACAACTGGCAGTCTTTATAACTTATGAAGGACTGTGATGACGACAAGATTCCGCTTCAGAGATTGTATCTGAACATGGTGCAGTGCTGATAGTGTGGGTGATCTTTTCTTTTACCTGATAGAATCATATCTATGGTACATGTGCCTTCCCTTATTGTTTGTGTTCTCTCAGATAAGCAAACTGAAAAATGGCTTTGGAAATCCCACACGAAACAATAGAAAGCAGCACAACAGCAAATCAATAATGTATGAATAACAATCTCTCTGCTGTTTTGTACAAGTGTGGCTTGATCACTAGATTCTGGGGGGACTAGAGCATAATTCAGAGTCGGTTCAGCAGATTTTAAAGTGCATCTGGAAGAAGTCACAACTAACTCTAAAGAAATGGCCCTACACAGCTGTGCAGGGTGGTGTGCAGTGACCCATCGTTGTTGGGTTATATCCAGAAGGAGGTCATTATGACCTAATCAAGCAGCCCTGCCTCACTGCATTATCTTGCTGCTGTATTTGGTTGTAAAAATAGCTGGCTGCCTTTTATCAATGCTTCATAGATCTTCAATAGTGAGTTCAGCCAACGACTACTTTTGATTTGATTGTTCTGAATTCTGTTATTGCTACTTTTCCTTTCATGTCCCTTTAGGTTGTGTAAATAACACAAGTTGTGAGTTATATACGAAGGCTGTATTGCACACGTGCCATCTTTTAGATATCCTCAGAGTTTTTCAGTTTAGGGATTGAAGAGGTTCACGTAAGGAGATATGTTTAAAATAAATATATAATGAAATCTGCATATGACATCTGTTTAAAATAAAGGTCATGCAGTGAAAGACAGATCATGTACAGGTTTCTTTTTGCATGTCTTTTGCTTCCACTGTTTATATCTGTGTAATTGTCCCTACTCTATAAATTGAAACACAATCCAAAAGCTCAATATTTTTATTCTGGACAGATGGCAGGTGGGTTTTTTTTTTTTTTTTTTTTACTGTTGAATGTTG
>VURO01005270.1:21298-31459 GCA_015108175.1 Pelvicachromis taeniatus | reverse complement strand
GTGTGTTTCCTCCTCTTGTCACAGGCACACACACACACACACACACACACACACACACACACACACACACACACACACACACACACACACACACACATATATCTCCTCATCTACACATGTAGATGAGGAGATATATTCTCAGACAGATACCGCCAGAGGTGATGTCACATGAGTTCTAGTGAAATTAGTGGCTAGCTGCAAGGACAGAAAAACAAAAAAACAAACTGCAGTTTAAGCTTTTTTTGCAACCACATCTGCAACAGTGCAAGCTCTCTTTCCTTAAACTCTATTGTGTGTTGCAGCAACTCGTTAATTCCAGAGAGCTTTTGCTACAAACAGCATAAGAGTACGCGCAGATGTTTTAACGGTTAATCCATTTTTTGATTCACAAAAATTCAATGGTGAAACCTTCACTCGACCACTCTGGCAAGGAAGCAAACCCATTAATATTTACAGCTGCTCTAATCACTTCTGCCAAAGCTGCAGGAGGTTCAGCTTAGGCAGTTGGCGGGTCACTGACGTCTGGATGAGTCAGGGTTACGCAGCTGGAAACATTTTCTAATATCCATCTTTATGTTGTGTAAGTGAGCGGGTCAAAGACTTGACTTTGTGTTGAACTTGGAGAATGATACACCCCACAAAGTGTTCTCCTGACCAAACTTTAATTTAAAGAACTTTGTGACCTCTGGGCTGCTTTCACCATGGCATATACTCACTAAACAGCAACACAAAGTAGCTAAGATTTAGCAGGTCCTTCAGGAGATACTGTGTGTTAAAACAAAAGCACAAGCTCTCTATTAGTATCCAAGTTCAAAAAGCATGATGAATAAGTGGATTATTGAGATTAGCAATGTAATGCAAGTAGAAATACATGATGTGAGCATGGGTCAAATTCAGTGACTAATTGTAAAACCAAATAAGCCCATAGTTTGCATGATACATTTATATTCTTGTAAAGGCTCTGATGCAAAGAGTGATATCACCCTCACGCTTGAGTGCAAACTGAAACAGCAGCAAGCAGCCAGTTAGCTTAGTTTTGATTAGAAGACTGCAAACAGCTCGGCACACCAGTGCATGCAAAGCCCCCCTCCCCATGTGTAATGCTTACTCGAATCTAAAATGACTGAATGGATGAAATGTGCTATCTTTTATAAGTTGGTTGTGCGAATTTTTAATCATCCCTTTTGCCTTTAGGCAAGAAAGAAGATATGTATTCCCTGAAATGCCGAGCTGATCTCATTATTTATGAAACTACCAAGCATTAAATTTAGATTCAAATTTGACTCACCTCACCACAGACTTCATCTATGGTTTTCTCTTCTGTTCATGTTGCAGGCCCAGTAAAATCTGTTACACCAACACAATTTTGGGGAGATCTGTAAACCGTCAGCAACATCAACAGTTTTAACTGCAGAAGATGCAAGCACACGTTTGAAAATAGAAAACTGCCCCATCACAGTTCTTTTCTTTTTGACTTTTTATATATGTCTGTCCAGATTGATGTCATAGTAAAGCTGACCTTTGACCTTTGACCTTTTCAATATAACCTTAAGACCAAAATCAAGACTGTAGGTTTAACAAACCTATTGCATTAAATATAAGCGCTATAATTGGGAGGCCAACAGTAGGCTGAAAAAAAAAAAAACGATCATGGAGAAAGAAAAACTTTAGGAACATCCAAATCTATAGTCTCCTCAGCAAATCTAAATTGACTGAATGGAGGGACAACTCAAAACGTAGCTGAGAGCTGAAATATAATAGAATGAAATGTCAACGTAGCGTAGGAAATATTTACATTAAGAGAAAGCATCACTGAATGCACGGCAGCAAGTTAATATCACAATCGTGCCTATTGCATACAAATTTAGAGGTTTACAGGTACAGTCCACATGAAGTCCATAAAAAGATAATATTAGCTCCACCTGACATGTTTACATGGAAATGCACTGATGTGTTCATTCTGGTAAGTACAAATTTAAATGAGACACACCACCCATTTGTACTGCTCAGGATCCTCCTGCCTACCAAAGACATTACAGTGGCACAATTATTAAAATGAAACGTAATTTGAGCCATGAAAGCAGCACGGTCTGGTTAGTAATGCAAAATAATCACAGTTAACCATGTGGTTTACTCAGTTCTTTTTTTTTTTTTCTCTCTATATTTGGATCTTTGCATTACTGTCATTCCTTTCGTTAGGGGGAATAAACTTTCTGATTTACCATTGTCATTATATTTTAAAAAGGAGATTAAATGCATTGTAAAAATATAAAATAGTGTGCATGCTGAAAATTCAGGTGCAGATGATCACCTCTGAATTGTTGCATTCACTTTCCATATGATTTGTTTTTTCCACTGGGACATGCTTAAACCTTTTTTCTTTTTCTTCATGACATGTGTGTAATTACAAGAGCATTTGTTGAGAATGTGTTGGATCAGTGGTAGCGAGAGGTTCAGCTTGCAGTGAAGCCTGTTAAAAAGCTTCACAGCTTGGCACGCCTCGTCGAGTCGTGTAACAACCTCAGCTCATTGCATTTGCAGCTGGTCGGCTTCAACAAGTGCATTTTCCCATTTGAATAGACAGCATATGTGAAGTCTCTTTGTTTGCAGAGAAGCTAAATCCCAGAGAGGGCTGACATTAGGTGCCGAGGTTCTTAATATTTTAAAGAACCACACAAAACAGGGGCCTAAAATAACACTTAAGAATATGTAGTCCAGTAAAATCACCACTGAGTGTAGCTATAAGGATTTATTTTAAGTTGACACTGTGCCTACGGTTTTCTTTGGCTTTTTAAAATAAATCTTCTCCCGCCTCTCCTGCATCATAAAGCACATTTGGTGCAGGCTATTTTAATTATAATCTTCCTATAAAGACCGAATAAGGGAGATAATACAAGTTATTGTGAAATTGAATCTCAGTGAAGGGCGGGGTGACTGATTATGTGGTGGAGCACGCTGTGCTCCTGTTTGACTTTAATTAGAGCAATAGCAGGAAGCCGAGCTGTGCTTTTCATCAGTGGACCAAAGGAGGAAGAGAAGTTTCACGAGGAGACAACCAGCATAGTTCAGACATGTTATTCACTGAAAATATTACAATAATTAACACAGTGCTTTTGATTATATTTGGAGATGCTATTATGCTGCAGGACAGATAATTATTTTTCATTTATGGTTGAGGGTATGTGGTCTCTTGGCTGGCTGCGCATTCAATTTGACCTTTGTCTCTGATTTGGAAAAGACTGACTACTATGAAGTTTTTCCTCTCTGATGCGTTGATTAACAAGTTTATTGTTTTCCTTAAAAAAATATTAGCGATACTGCATTACTTGGAGATTTACCTACACACACATGGAAGACTTGCAACAGGAAACATTCATTTAGACAGATCGGGTGGTGGGAAGTTTCTCCCTGTGAGTCACTCACTGTGAATGCATTAGAAAGTTTCTTCACGCTTCTTCCCAAACAGCTCTCAGTGTTTAAGCCTTAAAAGCTTTTCATAGTTTTATTCTACAAAAACATGTTTGCTTTGCATGAAGACTGATGACCTCCTAGCCTACATTTTTACTGCATATGATAATATTCTTGAGAAGCAATTATGTCTATTTATTTTCCAAAATCTATTTACTACAGAGTGAAATTGTGTATCTGTCTTTAAAGACTGTAGAATCTGCTATTCGGGTGGGCATGTCTGTGTGGAGTTTGCATGTTCTCCCTGTATTTGCATAGGTCTGTTTGCTCTGACTTGCACGGTTAGCTTAACTGGCAATTGTAGACTGTCCGCAAGTATAAATGGTTGCCTGTTTCTCCAAGGAGTTCACAGCTTTGATTGAACCGGATAAGCAAAAGAAAGTGGATGAATGGATTATGAATGTGAGTCTTTAATATTGAGTCATATTTAAAATGCATATTGTCCAGCATTTATAGGAGCATATGTAGGATGGTAAATCCAAAGAAAAATTTCATGGTTTCCATCCTTTGTGTCTAGCACCCTAGGGGCAAACCCCAACACGACCAAGGACAATCCCTTATGAGTAAGCACTTGGCAACAGTGGGAAGGAAAAACTGCCTTTTAAAAGGGAGAAACCACAAACAGAACCAGGGTCAGAGAGCGGCAGCTATGTTTGTGATACACACATATGTTCTGGAGTATAATGCACACATTTTGCTGCAACATCCTGGCCACAAGTGCAAACACACTGGCAGTGAAACATACCCACATGGCTTAAAAACATTTTTTTTTTGCAGTCTGCTGTAATCCTAGACTGTAAAATAAAGGTACTTTGCCACCATGTAGTCACTCACTGGTTTTTGAATAACTTGGAATGACGTCTTGACGTGGATGTTACTTGGTGTCACAAGTGACTATATTTGAATGACAGGACTTAAGCTTCATCCATGGACTGTGTGGGTGCATCACACAGACAAAGAACTGGGGAAATGAAGCATGTGAAGAGAACCATGAGTTTAATATTCATACTCATAACCAATAAGCCTCACAGCAGTTGTTTAATAGCAACTGCCTCATGTGAGACTTGTTCATGAGCAAACAGAGTCTGATCTACAGGGTAGGATGCTGTTTAAGATCAGTTGCTGGCTCACAATAATAACACATGCCTGTGCACTCATAGTGTTACAACAGCTGTCTTTTAAGCAGTTATCTTTATCCAAACAGCACTTAGAAGACACCTGGACCTTTCTGTGTCTTAATGTCTGGCTGATGGATTGGAGCTGATAAAGTAATCCCACAGATCTCGAGTACTGGCCAACAAATCTGTTTAAAATGGCCATTTTTGTGGCCACGGCCTCGAGGCTTGAACTGTGGCCTGGTGCTTTCAGTCTCATCTGTCAGCACCCTCATAGGCACTGCTCTGCACGTGCCCCACCCCTGAGTTCCTGCCCTGACCTTTGTCATGAGAAATATAGACGAAACCAATTGTTTAAATTTGTGATCTACAAATCCCATTTTTCACACAGTGTTCTAACAAAATACAGATGAAAGTCTTTTTCTTTGCTCCCACAAGAGCAGCTGAGAAGAGAAGATGAACCTAGAGGGTTCAAAAAAATTAAATACAAATGTTCAGTCTTTTATTTAATCCTGTCTTTCAGTGCATTCATTGCCCTTGTAGACCTAAAAAGCCTGTAGCAATAATTATGTATCTAGTCTGTCGTGAATGGGGAGTAACCTTAGGTTTCGAGATTAATTACCTTAAATTTCACTGCATGAATAAAGATCTCTAGCATGGCACCTGATGGAGAGGAGAAGGGAGGCTTACAATGAGAAGCTAGATACTTAAACTAGACTTTTTAGGTAGTGCTAAATAGTAATATAACTTTGTGCTTTTTCCACATTGCCAAATAGACAAAATAGGGAGAAATTAGATTAATAATTCTAATTGAGCCTGGCTTTCTGATGAATGTCAGGCTTTAAACATGGCAGTGATAATGGGTGATTATTTAAATAGACTGTTGTGAAGAGCCCAAAATCTAATTTCACAGGAAAGTCATTTTTTATGCAGACAAATTAATGGACACAACATCAAATCCGCCTGGGCTTTAAATAACTTCTAATCACAGAATAACAGCTCTTTGCTTTGGACCTTCTCTTTTGATTACATATTTTATTAGCTGCTCAGCACGTCTTCATAAAACCAACTGTGAATATTATCCTTTGCAAATGCAACTTTTGTGCTCTTGCTGACCCGATTTTGATGTCAAACATTTTTTCGCAGAGGCTTTCGTCTAAGCAGCAAGAGCTGACAACTAAGGCCAAAGGTCCCTAATATTGCCCTCATTCCTTTATCATGGTCTTACGCTCTCATAGAAAAGCCTCCAGAGACAGCCCCAGCCAAGTCTTTGCCTAATCGATTTCATGGGACTTCAAAGGGGAATTCCTTCATTATCTCGTTCCAGGTGTTCGCAGAATAAATCACTGCTGAATACCTGCTGCAACTGCATGGATGAAAAGTCAATTAAAAGCACATTATTATACTAAAGTCATAATTTGCAATTGATGCGCTTTGTAAAAAGCTAAGATCAATCACTGTTTTTGGTGCCTGTGGTACCATGAATGTTTATGAGTCATAAAATTGGAAATCTCCCAGCCAGACATTCAGAGGAGCAAAAAAAAAAAGAAACACTTTTTAAGACACGACTTATTTTTCCTTACAAGGCTTGACTCTTAGACCTAATCTTATTTTACACATGAATATACAATACATTCCATTCAAAGTCTCATTAAAGTTAATAATATCTTTAGCCAGCTTTTGTTGCTGTGCAGTAAAAACGATTGTTTTATTGCTGGTAGTTGTAACGCGGTAAAATCTTGTGTTAAAGATTGTGGTTGCCCTCAGTTCAGTTTTTTCACACTGAACATGTTACATGACTCACAGTTGCACTATGAGACTCATTAACTTCAGGGTTGAAGCCAATAAACAAAGGTTACCTATTGTCAGAAAGGTCTTTGAACTAATGAGGTCATTGACTACAGACATTTTTTGTGAGAATTGGATGATAATTCAGATGCCTACATCACTAAACTACCACTTCCAGCGTCCTTGGCGTTGTTAATCCGTCTCCCTCTCAATTTTACTGACAGAAACAGCAACAACCGCATTATACTGTTACAAGAAATATTTGTGTCTTTGCAAGCATCAGCAAAGACAGCATGTTAACACCGAGCTTGCCAAGAACCCAGGGTATTGTTAAAGCTAAGTGTTTGCTGACCCCAGTCCAGCAGCCAGACTCTGAAATTCAACAGGTAACAAATGGATGAGCACTCAGGCTGAAGCCTTCGTTTCTATCTGTTCATGTTTCTAAAGTAGAATCACTGTGGCGATGGCCTTTGAAGTCTCTTTGTGCTGGTTTGCATCTTTGCTTTGTGCTGTCGTCTTTCTCTTCATACCTGAATACTAAGAGAAAGATCACAAGTGTGTCCTCGTTGGGGTAGGCATTTATGTTGGTGTGTGAGACTGTAGCATATAGGTTTATATTGTTAACTGGTAATTATGAGACAATTCATTTCACTTCATTTTACAGGGAAAAGATAAAGTAATGTAACAAGTAGTATAATTATTTAAGTATTTAACTAATGTACTGCATTACTTTTAAGAAAAAAATGTGCTCTGTGTATTTAATATTAGCAGTAATTGCACATATTAAGTGCAACTAATGCTGTCTCAGATCAAGCATGGCTAGTTTTGCACTGGATAACTGCAGAATTTCACTTGTTGCTGCAGGAAAATGTAAGATTTTTTAAGTTTTTGACCTCACTTCTGTCTTCTAAGCTAAAGTCTGACTTGCAAGCAGTTAGATTAACAAGAATCTTGGACTAACACTGAAACAATTGAGTCGGTTAATAGGTTAATATATACAACTCCAACCCTTCCCACCCCCAAAAAAGTCACGACCTGGACTTGACTAAGCAAATAGGTAAAGTTTTGACTGGAGCTCTAGTTTTACAACATTATGTATGAAACATTTGATCACCTGGTTACCTAAAGAATTGATTTTTTTCTTCACTGATGGCATCTGTATCTATACCTTCCAGGAAGACAATGTCAGGATTCACCAGACTTAAAGTTGTGAAAGAATACTGTAGTTCATAAAAGCATGACATAACATTTGTACACAGGGACTGGCTGTCAAACTCCATTGTCCTGGAGAAGACTTTATGCTGTGGGCTGATGTTCCCTTGATCAATACAAGATCTCGGGCAGAAGTAAATGACATAGCAAATTTAATCTATTATTAAAGGTAAAGACCAACAAAATGTGTGCGATTGAGTGCGTGGCCATTTTTGCCTCTTTTTTTTTTGCCAGGCACTGTGTTAAGTGGACCAAATGCAAAATTTGAACACGTCCCCTTGGACATTTAGTCATATATCTATTAAAGTGTCAGTAATGGCATCAGAACACTTGTAATGCTATACCTTTAGGTTTATGTGAGTCCTCGCCAATGCCGATACGAATTTAGTATATTTGTGTATATAGTCTTAATACAGACTATGAAATTGTGTCTGTGTAATCTTGTGTATGTTGCCATTATACTCTTTGTGACAGACGTTGAAAGTTATCTTGAGCGTGAGAAAGCCTTAGGCTATTCTCTGGGGATTTTAACAACCTTCAGGGGTCACTTCTTTGTCTCAGGCTGTGTCACATTAGCAGGTAATTACAGAGCACACACAGCTCAGCTGTATGAAACATGTCTGTGCATGCAGACACAAACACACAATAAGTGTATTCTTCATACTGGATGTGAAGAGTATTATGCATTGCAGTTAATTTCAAAAATACCAAAATGTGCCCTTTGTGTCACATAACAGTGCACAAACGTTATTTGTAGATATTTCTCTTGCTGAAATTAGATTAACTTCTTTCTCAGGGCTCATGTAATTATGATTGTGGATAAGAAAGGTAAAAGGGAGAGGTGTTGTTTGATATTGCCCTCAGGTTGCCCACTCAGTTCTCAATCGTGTTTGGTTTTTCCTGCCAACACAGAGTGGAATTACTCATTACTTACTCATGTGACCATCTTTTATGTGCTAGGGTGATTTTCTTTACCTGCAACTTACTTTCTTTAAAAAAAATAATAAACAGAATACGTTCTGTTTTGACTCACATTGTTGCATTATGAGTTTTCTCTTGTTTCTTTTTTTTTTTATGTAACCACCTCAGTCACATGGGGGTTGGATCAACATACAGTCGATCTATGATGCACTCAAAATGCGAGTCAGAGGAGTCATAGGAAGTCATCACCGCGATGTGGACCCTCCCTGGGAACAGCACAATCAGAGAACTCATTGTACATGTCCTTCCTACAGAGGAAACAACTGTCAGTGGTTATTCACAGCATTTTAACCTCATCTATCAACATCATGCCACGGGGCCAATAACAAACGAGTGTAAGATGACTAACAATGGCACCAAAGGCAGATTCACATCTGCTCTATTTCCTAGCTGAACTTCAGAGTAAGTTTAAAGACAGGAGGGGGATGAGCATATGAGCCGCTGCATTGGCGTCAACACCACCTGTGACCCCGAACATGAGAATCGCAGTGTGAAAGGTGGATGGATAGAAAGCAAATAGGAAAAAAAAGGAAAACACACTGAACTTTTGCACTTCGATAAAGGGCATTTAAAGGCAGAAACCGATGCAGTCCAGTATTCTGTCTACACAGAAAGATATATTACCACTATTGATTGAAAGCTATTAGCTTAGCTAAAATTTGTATCGTAATTTCGTGTGTCTGCTAGAGTCTTAACTTCTGTTCATGCTTTGTATAATCTGAGCAGGGCATGTGGCCTCGTACTCATAATAAATGTTTCCTGTATGTTTCAATATTAGAACATGTGTGGCCCCAATTCTGTTCCATGGACATGATCTCAAGCTAGAACTGAGGGACTGAGTATGTCCAGTTTGATGACCTCAGCATTACATCACTGCTTTTTGCTGGATGATGTGGCCCTTATAGAGGTGTCATGATAACCTCGTATTCATCAATGGTGATATTAATATAGTTGAGTATTAACTGTTGTACTGTTATGGTTGCAGACCTGATTGCCACCTTTGTGTACTTAACAAAGCTTGTGTGTTAGTTCGGTAAAGAAGATCTGTTATCACTCACCAGCTCACATTCCCAGCTGCTAGTTTGTTCTCTACGTCACTTCCGCTTTCCCACACTGTCAAACACTATACAGACATTATTCCACTAATCCAGTCATCCTCTTGCCCACCTTCTTTGATCAAATTAACCTCTGCTCTTCTGTCATTCTTTCTTTCGCACTCTCATTTGTGCAATCCACCTTGTCCCCATTTCCGCCGCTCCCAAGCCTCCATCTTCATCTTCACCACCACCAGTGTCTAGACTCTGGAAGCCCTGTTCTAAACACTGTCCTAAATTTCCACTTGCATTTTTTCTGCCATGATGGGTCATCGGAGTCTCATTGCCAGAAAGATTTAATAAATAAATCATGTTCTATTCTTCCAAATGATTCCTCCTGATTGAAATCATATCCATCCATCCATCCCTGCTTATCTGGGGCCGGGTCGTGGTGGTAGCAGCCCAAGCAGAGAAGCCCAGATGTCCCTTTCTCCTTTTTTTTTTTTTTTTTTTTTTTTTTTCTTTTCCCTTTTTTTTTTTTTTTTTTAATTTTTTTTTTTGAA
>VURO01005270.1:0-11494 GCA_015108175.1 Pelvicachromis taeniatus | reverse complement strand
CAAACCACACACACACACACACACACACACCGCACACACACACACACCCACACACACCCACACACACACACACACACACACACACACACACACACACACACACACACACACACACACACACACACACACACAGCTATAGTTTAAATACTATAAATACTTCATGAAACCAGAGAACAAAGACAATAAAATAATGATATATGATGATATGGGTGTGGTCAGTGGCGCTTAAAGTTGAATTATGTCCAAGAAGTTGGTGTGTTGTGATAAACTGCTGACCTCTGAACAAGTATACTCTTAAATCGAATCCTTTCTGAAATGATATTCAATTATTTGTCAATGCGTTTGTCAAGTTTTGCCTTTTTGCTCTTTTACTTTCTATCTTTAATGTAAATATTTGAAAAAACAAAGGAACTTTACAGTTTAACACAGAAAGAAGCTGACCCTTATCTTCCTCATTTTTATGCTGTCTTAGTGTTGTAAAGTTGTTTGGTGTGACCACGATTAAAGAAAGTCTCGCAACTTAAACAATGGAGAGAAAAAAAACCTGTTGCTTGCATGTTTGAAAGCCAAAAAGCAAAATAAAAGTGAAATTACTACCAACTTCTAAACTCTTAGATATGACATTTTAAAAAAGATCAATCTAATCTTAGATGGAAAACAACATGTGACATATTATACTGTGTCATTGTTTATTTAACAAAAACTTAGCCAAAATACATAACAGTTGATCATGAGGCAGTGTGAGCACCTCTGTATACAGTAGATGTTTTGGCGGTGTGTGTTTACACAATGCCAAGGAGGAAAGACACGAGCAGTGACTTCAAATAAGCGATTGTCACCATCCATCAATCTGGGAAGGGTTATAAGGTCATTTCAAAGCAGTTTTAAGTCCATAATTCTCCAATTCACAAATCCCAAGAAATTCATTATTGGTTAAAACCAAACACAGAATATCAGCACAAACTCCTCAAACCAACTATGGGGCAGATGAGTTTTCATTATATTCCTATAAATATCACCCTAATTTGTCTGTTTTGCACATTTTTCTGTACTAAGAGCACTGGTTTACCCAACCCTGTCGTAAAACCTCTGTTGTGAGGGGGACAACTGAACTGTGGTCATCATGACAATCTCCTAGCAAGCACTGAAACTCCTGCCATGCCCTGTCATTAAGAGAGCGTCTCCAAGGACAATGATGTCATTGCTCTGCCATTAGATAAGAGGAACCTGGAAAGTCCCATCTGTGTGACCGTCAAAGGTCATTTAAGAAACTGGATGGGTTAGGCCTCTCAAAAAAAGTATTCACGCTCTCACCTGTTGTCATCTTTTAGCTGGGCACAGTACACAGGCATGCACAGAAATAAATAATCACGCTGCTTGCGCCGTCCTTGAAAGAAGTACAAATGTGTCCTTCTGTGTCACTTTTAGCATCCTCTAAAGTGTTGTGTGTAAACAGATGTGAAATTTGAGTCACCAAAGCAACAACAAAATGACCCTCCCTCATTCAAGACATGAATGTGCTTGCAGCGTGGACTAAACACACAGGTTTCAGCACAAAACGTCATTGCCAACAACTTTGCACCAGATGTGGCGTTTGCAAATATCTGTCTATGCACAAAGCTTGCAAGTGAGTGCTAGAGTGCTCTGTGTATGTGAAAGACTCATAACATTAGGGAGAAAAAGTATCATCACATATAAGAAATTAACTGGTTTAAATCTCCAGAGCTGCAATAATGTTTTCTTCAGATTAGCGAGGCATGTTGTTTCAGAGTGTGTGCAAGTGTCTGTTCGCCAGCAGCTGGATGTCATTACTAGCAATGCTTGTGCGTGTTCTTCTCAGCTCCCCTTTTGGCCTTTTGTAAGTGTTTGTGGTGCCAAAAGTTGATTCCCTGTGCACCGCTGCACAACCAGAAGTTATCCACGCAAAAGTAATCCTGTGCCAAAATGGACAAGCTCCCCATCATTCACCGTTGTGACAGTCGGTGCAGTTTTTTGGGACTAATCACACTGGGGATGGTGTAATTTTGCTTTGAGGTTCAAGTTAGTCAGGTGTCAGAAAGGTCACACATGGTGTATAAAATGTTAATTTTATGAGGGAGATTTTCACTTACTGACCACATTGTTTATGACCCTGGGAAGGTGATGATATACAAATAATTGAATCTTTGAACACATGGTGAACAGACTGCTGCTTATGTGGTGCTTTTCTACTCAAAACCAGCATCATGCAATTTCATACAAGTGCTTTTCTTCTGTACATAAGCACTTTTAACCTAACATTCACACACTCATGATACATCTTTGGCAACACCTTGCCCAAGCTCCTTCTGGCTCCTAAGGGGTCAAACCAGCGCCCATTTGATTAGTAGACAATTCTACCAATCAAATCAACTCTCTCACTCTGTCCTCTGAGCCATAACTACACTGAAACAAACATTAAAGAAAAAGACTAATATGTAAGTATCTGCAAATGACTTTTTATTTCAAGCATTTCCGATGTTATTTGATATCTATGCAATATTTCCAAAAGTATTCAGTCACCCATCCACGTGCTCCAATCACTTCCATGGCCACAGGTGTATAAAATCGAGCCCGAGGAATGCAGAGTGCTGCAATAAGTTCAGACTGCTGAAGAGATCTATTCACCATGTGTTAATAGATCTCCCTGCATTCAACCATACTTGTTATTAATCTCTGGCTCTCTTCCACAGCATGTCTTTTATCCTGTCTTCCTTAATTCACCCCAACCGGTCGCAGCAGATGGCCGCCCCTCCCTGAACCTGGTTCTGCCGGAGGTTTCTTCCTGTTAAAAGGGAGTTTTTCCTTCCCACTGTCGCCAAATTGCTTGCTCATAGGGGGTCATATGATTGTTGGGTTTTTCACTGTATGTATTATTGTAGGGTCTACCTTACAATGTAAAGTGCCTTGAGGCGACTGTTGTTGTGATTTGGCGCTATATAAATAAAATTGAATTGAATTAAATAGAGTGCACACAGTGGGGTCAGCGGATGCTAAGACGGAAAATGCACAGACGTCGCTAACTTTCCTCAAAGTCAAAAATTACAGACTTCCAAACGGTGCTTAGAGAACTTCATGGAATGGGTTCCCATGGTTTCCATGGCCAAACAGCTTCACCAGGCGCAATTAAAAGTGTTGGATGCAATGTTGTACAGCACGCCACCACTGAACACCAGAGCAGTGGAGACGTGTTCTCAGGAGTGACAAATCACGCTTCTACTTCTGGGTTTGGCTGTTGCCAGTTGAACGGTATTTACTTGACTGCACTGTGGCAATTGTAGAGTTTGGTGGGGGGTAGATTATGGTGTGGGTTTGTTTTTCTGGAGATGGGCTCAGGCCTCTAGAAAAAGGAACCAAGACATTTTTCATGCTCCCAGCTGTTTGAGAACAGTTTGGGGATGGTCCCTTCCTGTTCCAACATGGCCAGTGCACAAAGCAAAGGCCATAAAGACATGGGTGAGGGAGTTTGGTTTGGAAAAACTTGACTGGCCTGCACAGAGTCCTGACCTCAACATATTAGAATACCTTTGGGATGAATTAGAGCTGAGACAGTGAGCCAGCCCTTCTTGTCCAACATTAGTGTCTGACTTCACAAATGCCTTTCTGGAAGAAATGTTCAAAAATTCCCATCAACACTCCTAAACCTTCTTTCTGGATTATCAAAGTCATAGGGATTCATTAGCTGGGGATCATGTATGATTTGCTAATGTGGAGGCAACAGCAGACATACTGACATCCTAGGGACCATTTCAATATCAGCTAGCAGGGGTTAAGTTCTTAGCAGTTTATTTGCTACCAGTGGCTGTTTTACAGTCTAATATTGTTTTGTTCATTTAAATTAAGCCCTCAAACAACAAACCACAGAAATGTTTTTAAAGTTCAGGCCACACTATTATAATTTCCTTTATACTAACCATGAGAGTGGGGGCTAGTCGTGACATATAGGTGCAAAAAGAGGGAGTGAAACCAGAGTTTGCGTGACTAGGTACGTTATCTCACAATGTGTGAAAAAGACACAGCAACTTGAGCACAAACATGTGCATGGCATGTGGGTTTATTTTTCTCTCATATCTGTACATATCCCTTTTTATTGCTATGGTCTACAACCACAACTTTATCAACAGCAGTCAACGTCTGACACGAGGTTTCCATGTCTGTCTAGGCTGTGGGAAAGTGTCTGATGGAAACAGTTATTTACACTCTAGTTATGCATGTGACAACACATCCTCAGTGTGAAAAAGACAACGTCTCATATAAGGTGATACTAACAGAAGCCACTGTGAGAACAGCATATGTTTGCAATGTTATGGCCACGGTAAACAAAACTCTGATAGATATTCAGTATGAGTGGGCAAATCTGTATTTTAAGGTTATTCTTCAGCATCACTAACACTTAGTCCTTTATGTAGTGATGGTAAAGCTTCAGTTTTTATGAAACAGACACAGGTGTAATAAAAATCCAGCTTCAATTAGCCTGCTGCAGTGTGCTAGTAACCTCCATTCTCATGGTCTGGCTCAGTTTTCTGAGAAATTAATCCAAAATATCCACAGAGTAGCTGCACAGAGTGGGGTAGACTGAGGGGGTTGCACAGGGAAACCTTCATAAGGTAGTATGAAACTGCCTTTTTTTTTTTTTTTTTTTTTTCTTTCTGGGGTAATAAACACTTTGGATGACTGTTACCCTGAAAACTGGGCCACTTACGTCATGACTGTTCAGTAACTTAAGTCTTGCTGTCGTACTGCACTTAACAGTGGTTGTGGCTTTATGCTGGTAACTGTGTTTCTCACACACAACAGAAAAAGAAAGTTGCTCATTTCCCACAACAAGGGCTCGCAGCGCAATATTCATAAAGGGGAAACCACGACTGATATCACACGCCTCGGTCGCCACGCCTGCGCTCAGTTCACATCTTTTCCTGTATTATGACTTTTTTTTTTTGGTAACTTTAATCTAGACTCTGTTTAGTTAGAGATCAGTGATTTTGCAATTACAAATAAATACCACTATAGCTTTAAAGGTCATAATGGTTTGAATAGCATGGTATAGTATCACCTTTTTATCTTAAGCACATTTAGATATGGCTTTTAAAAACCACATTACCCAGCTCTAACCTTGGGACCATGCCCCAGGACACCCTCGGTTTGTGTTAAAGCCTGAATGTTTACAATGTCCTGGCCCTGCCGGCAAACACAAAAGCAGCGGGAGTCATCTCTGCAACAGATTAAAATTGGGCTTGCACAGCAGAGCAAACACAGCTGCCCAAAGAAACAGTGCATACAAACTCGACTGAGCACCAAAACAGAAAGTCGAGGAGAGGCGATACGTGTTTAGCCAGTTTATCATCTTAACTATTAAACAGCGGATTAAGCAGAGCATTCCTAATGGGGTTCTCATTCTCACATTGTGATACACGTTATGGTGGCCTGTCAGCACACACAGAAAGACAGTAAACACCTGTGTGGTTGTACAGAAAATGTGCTCATTATTTACTCAGTGGATAAAATATTCACAGCAGAGAACATTTGAGAGACTTTCACACTGAAAAGAATGTAAAACCCTCAGTCACTAGTTTTATTATTATTATTATTATTATTATTATTATTATTATTATTATCATCTGCCCCATTTGCTTGAGAATTAGTTGCAGTGTGACACAGTCCATCAAGTGCAGCGCTTTCACCACTGAGCAAAAATACAGATGTTGTTTCGTCTGGAGATGGGCCAAACTACTGTGTCTCCTCTGACACAAACCAGAGCCTATGATGTGTTATATGACTGTCAACATCAGGGCCAGTTGTTGGACCATTCTGATGATGTCTGGTAGGTTACAGTAAAACGTCTCATTCATTTGGAGATCATAACATGGCTGATTTTTCCAGGAAGCTCTTACAGATAAGTCTTGCATGGAGAGATGTGCCAGTTGCCCCTTATGCAAAGAGACTTTGGCTACAATATAGTGCTTGTGCGTCACATTAAAGTCTGCAGTTGGGCAGGCTTAAGACTAAACGTTGCTTGACCAATTCTTTATTGATGTATTAATGTGAAGGTCACATCAACTATGTAAACCAACTTTAAAATAAAGGAACTCAAACTGAAAACATGTTCAAAAATGCACCAACATGACGCCTTTAGAGTAAGAAATTTACGCCTAGTAAATAAATAGAGACAATGTCAACACCTCGATGAGGGTTTGAAAATAAGCCTGAGGAGTTGTAAGACACATCAGAGACCTCTTCACATATTTTGTCAGCTTCTAAGCTCATACAAAAGAACGTCTAGCTCTTTAAAAAATCAATTTGCAGTTCAAAAACCAGCATCTTTGAGGTATGCTGGTATAATTTGCACATGACTGAAGGCACCACTAAAGCTGCTTTTCTTCTTTCCTTAAGAAAAAAATTAGAATATACTTTTATAAAGATAAAAAAACAAGCAAAAAAGTTTTTAAAAATGTGATAGTTCGTCTTTATTCAATTTTCAGCTGGGGTTTAAATCCCGAAGTCAACCTTATTGTCAATTCTGCCATAGTTCCACAATTTAAACAGGACCTGAATTTCATTCTCCGCAGAGTGCAAAGACATGAATTAAGAATAAATTAAAAGATAAAAGCATATAGACTGAGTGTGGCTCCTAAGTGTAGTGGTTAACACATTTGTATATTCAAAACATCTCTGATTTAAATCCAGGAGGTCACAATTTCCTGGGAGGGTTGAACTAAGAAGGAAGTCCAGTGTAAAAATCTCCAGCTTTTTAAATCAAATGTTGTCCCTGCTTTTTGAAAATTGTATTATATATTTTTTAGAAGTACACCCTTCAGTGTCTACTGGCTGTAAAATTTTAAAAAAAGTCCATTGCTTTTGTCAGACATTCAAAGTTGGTAAAGGTTTAAAAACAGGCCATTTTAGCTCTTTGCTAGGTTGCCAGGCAATATGATGACATCATATCAAACATTTGGCAATCTAAACCATATGTAACTGTCAGGAAATTGAAATGATATGCCACTTTCAAAAAGAATTATAGGTGCATAAATGCTAAAAATGGGTCATTTTAGCCTGGTTGCTAGGCAACATGATGACATGACAAGACGTGATCTATATAAGAACTTTAAGGAGCCTGAGATGTACATGTGTGGCAAGTTAAGTTGCTGAACCTCTGCTTGGATTTTAAGAGGGGTCTTTTCAGACAGGCAGGGATCTGGTGGTGATTTATATGGTAATTTACAAAATAATAGTCACTCTTGCTATTAGCACAGAGCACAGCGCATCACGATGGTGTATCGTTTCCCTATTTTTGTGGTTTCCATATAACATCTTATAGTCTTCATGTCTCTTTAAACAAGCAAACAAGCATGGCTCAGCTTTATCTGAGGAAGTCCAACGCACAACTGTTCTTTCACTGTTTCCTTCCTCACCTTCACTCAGTGCAGCCGCACGGCATCCTTTCCGTCAGATAGAGAAAGGCCCTCTCAGCGGTAGGCCGCATGCACAACATGATAGATAGCTTCAGGCGAAGCTCCGCATGTAAACAAGCGTGAACAATAAACCAGCATGGTGACTCTATCAACTCCTTTCCTTCCCTCTGCTGTCACCCTGTCTTCTGAGGGCATTAGATCATAGACGCCACCTATCACAGCTACCACAGGCTGCTTTGAACCTGTTGTGCCTTTTATTATGCATAATTAAATGTCACCATAGTGATGTGATGTAATGCTGTGCTTGTTTTACTTGATCTTGAGCTCATTGTACTTTCTTGTGTAATGTTAGCCGGAGCCTCTTCATGTGTAGCCTCATAGGTATTTTCCGCGCGTAGTCTGTGAAGTCATTAACACTTCGACCGTGTACCCTCTGGGGAAACAAAAGGATTATATAGTTTTTAGTATGTATTTAAGAACTGGGGGAAAAAAGTCCAGTGTCTTTGTTGGGATAATGTTACACTTGTCCGTTCATGTCAGAGTACCAGGTTCAGGTCCTATAATGTTAGCCTGGTTCAGGAAGGGGAGTAAAAACAAAACTGATCCAAAGGCCATTGTCTGATGAGAGTCTCTGGAGACGGTGTAGGTTTCTCTCTCACCGATGCTGCTGATTGAAATGGAAAATCAGCACTGCAGCTCTTTGGGGGTGTTGAAGTGTCAAGAGAACAGATGTGACAAGTGTTAAAGAGAAGAAAAAAAAAGATCTGTCTGCTCAACTTGGAGCCAACTTAAGGTGCAAGCAAGAAAGTTTGTGTTTGAATGAACTTAAATTACTGAATTACTGGTGAGTTGGTGATCTACACCCAAAAACATGGCTTTTGGGTGTAGATGTTTACATAAATGCTGACTAACATATGATATGGCGTCGCTTTTTCACAAAAAGACCGGGAGAGCTTCCCATGGAATAAATGTGTAATAATCAGATCAGATACAATTGTTTCTCTTTCTAACCACAGTTTATATTCTTCAAGGTTACAGTGTTGTTTGTAATGGAAACTAACCAAGATCAACAGCTAATTTGTGTGCAATAGGCATTATATGAACACTTATTCTGGAGAAGGTATTGCTCTGGTACTTTTTGCTTTTATGTCATAAAAATTATTTGGCCCTTAGCAAGTCTTCAAATTAGGTACATACAGCCTTAGATGAACAACAGCGCACAACATATTACACGTGTCATTATTTCTTTAAGAGAAACTAGGCAAAAAGCAGAAAAAAAGCAGTGTGTGAAAAACTAAGTGTGCCCTAGTTGCTTCCATAGGAATTAACAGGGTAGGTAGAAGCCAGGAGATACTAATAAAAAGCATTTGACTAACTGATCATCAGCAAGTGTGAGCGCCTCTATAAAAGCACAACTTTGCTCTCACAAACTTTTGCTTTCTCACCAGTAAGGCTCCATCTCAGACTCTACAGCTAGCATGTTAAGTGTTAAAAGATCATGACAGGACAATTAAAAGAAGACTGAACAAGCGTGGCTTTTGTGTGTATGTTTAAATGCTTTCTGTCAAACATTCACACATCAAGGTTCAGCCAAAGGATGCTTTGGTACACAGACTTGAACAACCAGAGATTGAACCAAACACCTTCCAAACAGTAGACGACCTGCTCTCCCTCCTGACCCACAGCAACCCTGTATAGGAGTAGGGTGTATTTAGCTTTTTTAAAGACCTGCTAAGGACCGGATAATTTCTATCATGTGCTTATTTCTTCCCAGAGCGTTTGTTAAATCTGGAATAATCATTCTCAGATTAAAGATCTGTTCATTACAGTGTAGTTCCAGGCTTGCATCTCTTATATATAGATCAGAGGTGACACTATATTAAATGAAACAGCCAAGTCAGAGAGACAGATTTCTGTCCTCTCGCCGACACTTGAAGATACATTTTTAAATATTAGGACACTTCTTTGGGGTTTTCAGCTGCAATGGTGATCCATACAGCTGGAGTAGTGTTGTGTGTCCTGTTTGATGCTTCCCATATGTATTATCTTGGCTATGCTTTTTTTCCAGGCCACAAAATCTGTGGAGAATATTACACTGTTCAGTAACAGTCAGGTGGGTAAATGCACACAAATATGATTTTTAAGACAGCAGACAAATAAGCAGCAACAAGAGTCAGTGCATGCCTTTTCCCCTGCCAGGAAAACAAAGACAGTGATCACACTATCTGTGTCATGAAGGCAAAACATTAGTGCTCATTTCCTGTAATTTTCTGTTTCAGTGAGCAGCTACCACGCTGTATAAAAGTAAAGAAATTGCAAAACAGAAAGAGAGCCCTTACTCTTAGCTTCCAAATCAAAGAGCCCCTCTGACTGAGTGCACAGCCATACAGCCAAATCTCTGAGTTGGTGAACTCAGTGAACTACCTCCTGCTAATTTAAAGAGACAGGTTCCTCATCATCAATAAATCTTCCCATTAAGTGTCTCCAGTTGGAATACCAGCACAAACGTATGCTCTCTCCCTTGTAAGTGTTCTCTTAAAGCACATTGTTTCCATCTGATCCCCTCCCCTCTTCCCAGAGTTGGGCAATGCCAAAAGTTCCCCTCGCAGGCCCGTTCTTACTGGGCTTGTTTGGGGACATCTGCTGCCGTGTCCAAATATTGTTTTTGGCTGAGCCGCTTGCTGCCTCTGCTGCGAGAGAATAGAGCTGTGAACTATTTTTGCCTCAGCGGGATCGACTGTGTTAACATACAAAACAATGCCTCTCTCCCTCAATCTTCCAGCTGCAGAGCAGGGCAGCAACTGCCGGGGAGTGCGAGCACATGTTCAGGTGGAGAGTGGGTGCTAATAACAATATGTGTGACCTTTTAACCTCTTTCTCCTCTCTCTGGTTTTGACTTGCGCTCACCGAGTTTTCGGGCACTTTCTTCGTAAAAAAGAAAGCAGAGTAACGGCGCAGGGGTGGGGGATCGGAACTGACTCAATGTCTTGTTTAACTCGAAATTTAGTAACCTACATTGTCAGTGAAATGTGTCCATGTGCAACTGAGGATCAAGTAAGGACAATAATCAAAATGTACATATGTATACATTATTTTCTTTCATTTATGACAGGATAAGTGCCGTGACACTCCTCTAACAAATGTCTTCCATCAAAAATTATGCTTAATTATTTATAAGCATAGGGTATGTAATATAAAACACCATGCGTTGGTGTGAAGAGAGTTGCCCAGTTAGTCCTGTCAGACACTTTCCATGAGGCTTAGACTCATATTTCACATCCATTTATTGCACTAAACATTGAGCATCTGACTCAATTTCTTTTTGGGATTACAGTGGACTCCTTAAGGCTCCACTTAATGCGGAGACCTTAGATGTTTCGGGGCACTCAGAGGAAATTATTCTTGGGCTAAGTAATTGAAATGAAAACACTGGAAAGGGAAGGATCTGTGTTTTAACTCGTTTGTCCTTCACATCATATTCCAGTATTAATAGACCTCTTCTGGTCCAGACGGCAATGGAGGAAAGCTGCAGGGAAAAAAAGAAAGGAAAACAAAACACAAAGATATTCATGATGTTAAAGGCGAGGTCAGGCGCAATCGTAAAATGCTATCTGTGTTTCAGAGACTTACAGATTAGTGCTTTCAGTTTAACATCTTTATGGGTTTTAATGTCTCTTTTATTCAAATGCAATATCTCAAACATGAGTGACCTGATAAAAAATGGTAAAAAGGTGATCACTTTGTTGTGGTTTTTGAGGGCGTTATCACACCTTAATTTTCACTTGGACACCTGTGGCTCGTTCAAAGAGTTTGTAATCATGTAGCTGCTTCCTGCGAAAGGAAGCTCAAAACTCCAAACAAACCAAAACGTCAAAACCAAACCACGTGAGGACATCCAGGCTGCTCACTGGCCAGCTGTGTCTGGGGCAGGAAACACAACAGTAAATACAGGAAGAAGGTGATGTTTTCTGGACTAGTGAATAGAGAATTTACTAACATTGGTATTTATCAAGGCAGCTGTTTGTATCCTCTGCAGGTCTACGGTATTCTGATGCATAACAATGTAA
>VURO01005268.1:8506-20146 GCA_015108175.1 Pelvicachromis taeniatus | reverse complement strand
GTGTCAGTATGCATATGTGACTGTGTGTGGAAGACCTCAAATGATCATGTCATAAAACTCCCTGCAACACAGATGTCAGGAAGTTAACATTTGTCTTATCTTACATGAAACAACAGTCTCCAAAGTTTACAACTTTCCGTCAGGCATTTGGTGTGGCAAAGGAATGTCTTTGTTCTTACAATTAAACTCAAGTCTCACAGTTTCATATATACAGCAACAATCACAATAATGACAACATTAAATCATTTACTCTAACACTTCCTGTCTTTCACATTGTGCACGACTGCATCGGGAAAGCAGGCAGAGGAGACTAAAGGATGCCACTGCACTTCCTGTTAATCCTCCTGTGAAGAAATTAGATTCAGCTGAGCTGGGACTGCAGCAGGCAGCTCTCTCCTCACCTCGTCATCAGTAAATTATGGATTGACTGCATTCGTGTTCTGAAATCTGCAGTCTCTCCATCATGCAGAACCTCTTATAGCAGCTAAAACCTGCAGCGACGTCTCATCGTCTCATTGAGGTTTTGTCATGGCTGTGTGCAGCAGGCAGGAAAGGAGGCAGAAGCTTTATGGCTGAAGAAAAACTAACTAACTAACTAAACTGAGAAATACAAACATAAACTAGACCGGCGAGGCAAACAGAGCACACAGCTTGGTGAGGGTACAACACGACACAGGATACACACTGGAGCAATCAGGGAGGGAGACACAGCTGGGAGAAATCAGACTTGACGAGACAACGGAAGCAAAACTAGACACACGCACATGAGACACGGACTTTCAAAGTAAAACAGGAAGCACACGACAGGCACAAAGGCAAACTGGACACAGAAGAGAGGAAACTAAAACACGGGATGATGATAATCACAACAGGAGGAGAACATCTCCTGTAATACAGAATCAAACCAAAACATAAGGAACTCTAAATGCTGGGTCAAAGTGACCCAGAACCATGACAGGTGTGCAGCATTCATTCATGCACAGCTCTCTGAGCTCTGCAGCAGCTCCAGTCTTTCCTCTTCAGTCGCTCTGTTGCAGACCTGCTGCTGTGCTTGGATCTTTGTCCTGTTGATGACCCGGTTTGGTCCAAGCTTCAGCTCTCAGGGCCTCACACTGACTCTAGAAGACTCTGGTGTACAGAGGAGCTCACGGTCCACTCAGATCATCATCCCTCCTCCACCGTGCTGACAGCTGTATGAGGTGTTTGTTTCCTCCAGATGTGCTGCTGTGATGGACAAACATCTCCACTGTGGTGTCGTCTTTCCAGAAGTCTGGAGCTTTGTTCAGATGCAGCTTTGCAAACCTACGATGTGCTGCCGTGTGAGATCTCCTGCGAAAATGTTGTTTTTCACAGACGTGTGGGCCTAATCTGAGCTGCTTCTGACACTTGTGGTTTAGTTACAGCGCTAACACACATTATGTGAATGAAAACACATGACTTCTACATCACATTAGGTGGATCTGTGGATGACTCGCTCCGAGTGTGAAGGGGGGACATGAAAAGTGAGGCTCGTTAGGAGGAATGATGAAGTTCTTTCTGCCGGCTGAAACCTCAGTGTTAGTCAGACCGTCCTCTGCCAGGAAAACTGTCTCTGAGATGCTGCTGGCGCTCCTGCTGGCACTGTTAGCAGAACGCAGACATTAAGATCTTGGCAGGTTGTTTGAAGATAAATATATATTTGAAAGTGGCTTTCATTTTTAAAAAAAACAGAAGAAAGTGTGAAAACATAAAAGATATCAGGCACATCGCCAAGAAACTCCAAACAATTGGCAGACGTGTGCTTGGGATTCAAAACCAGGGCAAGCAAATTTAACAGACTCAATATGTAACGGCACATTTCTATAAATACCCACATTTAAACAGACGTCATGGTCCTCAGCTGCACTCTCCGGGGAGCTGATTTACCTCCAGTTATCGTTTATAGCAGCTCTCCAGGCAGGTTTCTACTAATGGGAACCAAATCTGCTCATTTCCTCCTGTAGAGGTGGAAACATGGCTTGTTTTACACATATCAAGGTTCAGTTTAGGATAAAGGATTATTTTGGACTGTGATTAACGCAAAGCCACTTTAGTGAAGTCCAAGAATAAAAGCACGGAAGTTGAAATGAGCAGAAAACATCTAATCTTCTGCTAACATCATATATGCGAACCTCATGCCTGCTTCGTGTTGATTGACTGTGACAGAGATGGATGTGGCCATCATGAGGTCTACTGCAGGGAGTTTGTGCACTGTGATGACGACCACGGCCTATAATGAAGGCGCAGCAGGGCCATCCACCATGTCACAGCGTCCCTGGGCAATAGAAACGTGTGCAGCATATTGATTTAGCCAAAGCTGATCAGATTCAGGGACTCCAAGCTTAGCTGAAGTGAAGCCTAGCAGACAGCTAGCACGCACGGCCGCCTCTGTCACCATCCACCTGTCAGTCAAAGAGGCCACGCCCCTAATAATGTTTAAAACAGGCGAGTACAGGTGTTACAAAATTCTACAGAGACCAAACAGGTTTGCGTATCCAACGACTTATTCCTGCTGTAAAGTTTGAACATGGGAGTCTTTGGGACGGACTCACTGCTGCCTCTGCTGGACATCAGAGGAACGTTTGGTGCAGGACCTTCTTCCGCCACAGGTAGATGATGCTTCTTCTACTCATGGACGTTTTCTCCAGTGCTCCCCACATCAGCTTCACTCTGTTTCAGCTGACCAATCAGCAGTGGTGAGCACAATGACTGTTTTTCTCATGCTCCTCCTGAACTCATGAACATAACAAACAATAAATCTACTTGTAACACTTTCTTGACTGTTGGCCATGTTACTCAGCTCTGCAGGTTTCCTCTGCCTCGGTCGTCCCCCACAGCGACAGCTTAGGACAGGCCTTAGATTACCTTTAAGGTGAGGGAGTTATGATGAATTAAGCTGTGACATTTAGAGGGAAACCCATATTTCAGTGTTTTTATCAACTCAATAATCCACAGGATTAACATTTATTTACCTCTCAGCTTTATACTATTTGGTCAAAAAGTCCTTAAACCTATAATTTACTGACAGACCCTCTTTAATAACTGATTGTATTCAACACAAGCTCTCTGCTCAGTTTACGGGCTGAAGTACCTTCTTCTTCCTGCTGTCATACTGAAGCGAACAGCAGGAGCACAGAGCAGGAAGGGAGGTCCAACAGCAAATGGGTGTCACTGTGGACCGCCATGTTCATCTAACTCATTTGTGTCTTCAATGTTGTCGGAGTGGTGGCGTGGCTCAGTGAGCCTGTGGCGGCAAATCATTTGTTAGTCGTTGATTTGCTGAGCAGCGCTTGGTGAGTTTAAATGCAGAGATAAACTGATTTAGTCAGAGTCTGAAAGTCAGCATTTAATCAGCTTCAGAACTAAAGTTTGCGACCGGACGGCAGGAAAAAAAAGTCACGTGCTGCACAGGGAACACAAACAGGGAACCAGATCTGTGAGGGAACACGGCGCGGCGTGGAGACTTTCAGGTGATGTGTTTCATTTAATACATGCATTTGTCTTAGTTTGCTGTCATTTGTAATGTTGGAGTTGTAGTGTCTCTTGTTCTGAGGTCTGAAATAAAGATGGCAGCATGCACGGACACAGCGTCGCTTTTTGCGGTGCTTTTTGTTGTTCTGACAGTAGCCGATGATAGCACCAGTTTTTATTCACATCTAGTCTTAATAAAGTCTAAAATCTTGAATTCTGGACACGAAGCAGGATTTAAATATTCGCCAAAGGTTGGATTCAGTGGATTTAGAGCAGGGACGTCCAGTCCTCGAGGGCCGGTGGCCCGAAACCTTTAAATGTGTCCCTGCTGCAACACACCTGAATACAATCGAAGTTGACTGCATGCTGAGATGGAGACCACTAACTCTGCTCAAGTAAATTAAAGTGAAGTAAAGTTTTTGGAAAAATTTACTACTAAAAGTCCTTTCATTGCAGCGTTTCATGAGCTGCTATAACATGAATCACATGGCTGAACGGCGTCCTCAGCATGCAGTCAGGTCTATAGAGTCGTGCTGATGAGCTACTGATTGTATTCAGGTGTGCTGCAGCAGAGACACGTGGAAAGGTTTCAGGACAGCGGCCCTCCAGGACTCCAGTTTGACACCTGAGGTCTAGAGTCTGCACACGATGACACACAAGATAACAAGGGCAGTGGGAACAAATGGGGAACACAGCTGAAACTAATCAGGGACCACAAAACAAGGAGAGTAAAAGTAGACACAAAGCAGCAGAGACTATCAAATAAAACTGTAACTGAATGTGGAACACCGATAAACTAAAAGACAGAATGGATGCCAAACTGCTTTGATACCCCAAAGCAAAGAAAACCTTGATTACAGAAGACGCAGAAACAAAACTCAAACAAAAATCATCAAAATGAATCCTGAAGAAACTCAAGACCCCGGTACCACCACAGACCAGGCTGTTATCCTCCATATTGGACATTTAATCCTTAAACCAAATGTTCAGCTGCAACCACACGGACAAAATAAAGATCAAAATGGACTTAAAGGAGCTCCTGAGCGTGCAGGTGAGCTTCACACGTCTCCGAGCAGAACAAAAGCGTCCCTCATCACGGGCTTAACAAACTTTGAGTTTTCACTAAACCTGCTCTCAGGAACTTCCTGCCAAACCTTAGGGATGTACTATGAAGCAGCTTTAATGGGTTAGCAGGATACTGTGTTCAGTGTCATAACAGTGGCTGTCTTTTTACCTGGATGGATCACCGTGGTAAACACATGTAACCCTGTTTGGAGCAGGTGTTTCGCAGTTTGAAGCGCTACACTTTCACACAATCTTTGATTTTTACACCTCAAACCTGCTGAGGCGGCAAACAGAGGAAGCCCTGCTGTACACTGCGTTGTCATGGGAATTTGCATATTCAGTTAGCGACGCAGGCCATGTTAATATGTAACAGTTAACTGCGTCATATGTCCAGTTCTCATCCGCTGTCACGTCTGTTTGGCACTGCTCTTTGTTGGTCATTTATCACCAGTGATATTCACTTAGTTTCACTGTGATCTGCAGCGGGACTCGTGAGTGTTTTCATGTGAACATTAGCGTCGCACAGACGTCCGACCCTCCCAGTGTGCAGGGAAGTGAGGCCGAAGCAGAATGTTCTCCACGGGTTTGAAGGATTTTCATTTATTTAAAAAAAGTTTCTGCCGTCTTAAAAACACTTCAAACTTTCCAGGCCCGTTTGGGCCGACAGCCGGCGGATGTTCATTTTCAGATTTTAGTGGAACATTATATTAAAGCACAGCCTCCCCAGAGGCTTCCTGATGGCGGCCTACTTCAGCCCACGTCTAGACTCCCTTCTCCTTCCTGTCTTCGTTGTTTCCTGTCTGACTCTTGTAATGAGGGTACGAGTGGATGGGTTTCATCCCTGATGAATATGAAACAGAGGAGACATCACCGGTTGAGAGGCAGCAGGGCGCTCGGACAGAGGAGGCCTGGGCCTGAGTTTACTGCTGCCGCTCTGCCCCTTAGGAGAGCGCGATGTCATAAAGTGAGAACGCCAATGTGACTGCATCTCCACATGTCCTCGCCGCTGCTTTGATTCCTCCATTAGCAGATGATGAGCTCCTGAAATGAAGCTTGTGGAAAACATCGGCTGTCGCTCAGCTTTAAAAAGCAGCAGCCATTAGGCTCAGAGTTCTCCATCATCCAGTGATGCTGGATTTTCTGCTCTGAGTGCAGTTAATTACGCCGACGTGGGATAAAGAGCACGATGACGGCTCATCTCTTTCTGCCTGCCATTCTCTCTAATCACTGAGAATTAACCAGAGTGTTGATGATGATGCTGGACGCCAGCACCTCACGTATGTGGACGAAACACGGAGACTGTCATCACAAACACCGTCTGCCTCTTTGTGTCCAGTAAGGGTCTGGACACATGCCCCTTCATGTAGACCACTCAGAAAAAGGAATATTCACAGAAACATCAAATCTCAGTGTGGGGGAAACACTCATGCTGGACACCTAGACCCCCCAGATCTGAGCCAGGGCATCGCTGAGCTCCTGGACAGTCTCAGGTGCAGCCTGGTGAAGTCGGCTGGACCAAAACATAACGTCCCAGAGGTGACCAGAAGAGCGTGTCTATCACACATGCTCAGGGTTAAACTGCTCTCACCTGTGAAAAGCACAGGTTTCCACTCGTGGACCTGCAGTCAGACGCCACAGTGCCAGGCAGTGAGCGCAGGCAGCGCAAGCAAGAAAACCATTAAAGTGCTTAATTAGTACATGCTGAAAACAGAAGGACATAAAGTTTAGAAGATGAGATGTAGCTGCGTTTAAAAGAGATCCAGAGTGTGGGAGCCACCGTTACAAACAGTGAGCCATCTGTGCCACGACTTTGGAACGTAAAGTTGAAAAGTAATTCACTGATAAGCAAAACACAAACAAGTGATGCCTCACACAGAAAACAATGACGCATCAAACACCAGCAGTCTGTCGGGTCTAACACACGGTTTGTTCAGGAAGACTTTATTGAATAAAATGATGCTGCAGTGCAGTTTCCTCTGGAGTCCTGATGCTTAGACGACTTAGTTTTGACGAAGAAAAAAGACTTTTGCACATTTTGGATGAATGATTATTCATAACAACTTAAATACTCTGCAGCTTCAGCGTTGTGTCAAACCTGTGAGACTGTGGAAAGTATAAAGCAGGAGGAGAGACAGAACCTGTGGCCATGGTGACACAGGCCACATTAAAAGCAGAGCATCAGCAGCCATCCATCAGCGTCACCGCGAGTGTCAGAGCGGATCCGTCCAACCAGAGCGCCGCAGGGCGCTGAAAAGCGTTTGACAGCTGAGAGTGATGCACTTACTGCGAGGCACACCCCGACTGTAGAGCTGACGATCGCTCATCTTCTATCAGAGACGCTCAGTGATGTGGCGATGATGATGATGATGATGAAAAAGCAAAGAGATGAGCTCATGAATTTTGAGCCTGTTTTAACTATACTATTCTGGGACACACACACACCACTTTTTTTAGGTTAAGATGAGATGAGATAAACCTTTATTAGGAAATGTATCGTACACGGCAGAAAGTACAAGTTAGGAGCAGTAAAAATGAAGAAAACAAGAAAACAACAACAGAATCGAATAAGATGGAATAACATAGTCTGTATACAATGGGTTACTCTATATACATAATCTATAACACGCTTTGTTATATTGGGAAATTGCACTTGGTACTACTGCACATCAGGGAGACAGGGCGAGAGTTACTGTTGTCTGTGTGCACGTGTGTGTCCTCTGCAGAGACCATGATGTAGAGTCTGACAGCAGCTGGAAGGAAAGACCTGTGAAAGCTCTCCGTCCCACATCGTGGCTGCTGCAGCCTGAAGGAGCTGCTCAGGTTCAGCTGCTCACTGATGCAAATCATCTAATGGACCAATCACATGGCAGGACGGTGACGCAGCAGCATTTAGGCGTGCAGACATAAACTGAGAATCAGAGTGAGGTCGGCTTAAGTGACTTTGACTGTGGGATGGCTGATCTGACCTGCTGAGATCAGATCCTGGGTCCTGCCTTGCTTCAGCAGTGCAGGCTGGTCTAATGGTGTGGGGGGTATCTTTGTGGCTCACCTTTGACCTCCTTAGTCTCAGTTTAGCAAACGCCTCAGCCTACGTGAGTGTTGTTGCCCCCCATGTACATCCCCGTACGTCGTACTATCCAGACTGCCGAGCCTCTCTTCCAGAAACAGCCATGGCAAAATAAAGATTCAGACGATCTCAAAGGAGCATGTAGCTGAAACCCAGGTGGAAGCGAAGGAAGCAAAACAGGATGAAGCAAATGCTACGGAGACAAAGAGAGAGCCAAGAAGTGCAGGAGATGTAAAGGTCAGCCTGGATCCACGAGACTGCTTTTCATAGCCGAGCAGCTGGAGGTAATCTGAGAGCAGCAGATGTCTCCAGCTGCAATCAACACTGAGAAGGAAAAAACAGCAAAGTGTTTGATTCAAGACACAAGACATCTCTGGCACGGCCCAAGAAAAACCAGGACAGGGACGCCCTTCACTCGAGCTTCAAGGTGAAATCCACCAGAGGTAGCAAAGAGGTGGGAGCCACAGAAACCGGACAGAAATGTTAAATACTACAGAGTTTTTGTAAAGTGGGCAACTAATGCAATAATACAGTACAGGGGAGGGAAAAACGGAAAAACCACAGAGATTTCTGACGATTCTCTGAATCTTCCGATGACGCGACGTAGAGACGTAAATATTCACCGTGATTGTTCCACAATTACTGACCTGCTGCCAGCTGACAGAATTCAAATGTTCTTCCTTTTCTTTGGCTGCTGAGACGCTGCCAGGAAATCTATAAAGTGCTCCTATTGTTATGTATCTGTCTTTAATGCAGTGTTTCTCATCCAGACCACAAATCTCTAAGCTGTGTGGTGCAGAGAAGAGCTGTGATTGGCTATCGCGGCCAGGCTGCGATTTAGGAAGGGCCCGATTTGCTTTTGATTTGCTTTCTGTTGGCAGAGCATGCATTTTTAATCGTGCTTCATCATGCTCGTTTGATCGTGCCAAGACTGAGATTGAGACTAAAATATGATTAATTGTGCAGGCCTAGATTCAAACGAGTGTGTCCTCTATTTTCTCACACCCAATAATAAATGGCTCGTCCTCCCACCTTTACTGTGATGTCCCAGTAAGCCTGTAGAGCCTGAGGTGGCATCGTGTCGTCGATGGATTATTTAACTGGACCAGACTAACGTTTCGTCGTGTAGGTGCAAAGTGATGGACAGGAAGCAGAGGCGAACAGTAAGCAGTCAGCTCTGCACATCAGCAAACTCTTTTATTTTGCGCCTTTTATCCTTTAAACTCTCCGTTAGTCCGTCGATTCAGCCAGCATAGCTCCTTGAAAAACGTTGTGTTTGCTTTGTGTGCAGTCTTAATAAGTCTGTCTCATACGTGTCCGAGATTTTATGCAGCGTTTTCAAAGCTGAGGCGCTCACAGCCGACAGCTCGACAGCCCACTTTGTTCTGAGGCGTGAAAGGCAGCGATGCTGTCAGGCGCTTTCCTGATGCTCTCTGAGCAAACAAACATCATCTACAACAGGAGGCGTCAGACTCACTCTAGCGCACACAGCTCCATGTGTTGACCGGCAGTGTCAAACACGTGGCCTGTGGCCCAGAACTGGTCACCAGTTAGAAGAGCAGCTACTGTGGAACTGGTTCTTTTCTAACAGGACCAGTTTGGCCTTTTCATCATCTCCCTCTTCCTCACTAACAGTCTTCAAATCCCAGCTGAAAACAGCATCAGACTAGTTTTCTAGCCCCCCCCAAACCCCTAACCACATGCCCTAAACCTCATCGTTTGCAACACCTTCAAGGCTGACGCTACCAATCTTTGAATCACTGACAACCTTTTCTCATTTTTCAGTGTGCCCAAACTCGACCACGAAAGTTCACAAAGAACGACCCGATGAGCTCGAACACCCAGAGATCTCACACTCTGCTCATTCCTGCAGCCTTCAGATGAAGCGTCTCACTGCATTCAAAACTGTTTCCATTTCCTGTGAAAAGTTCACTGACACTCCAGTCAAATGTAATCTCCTGTGTGAGATCGCTGTGGGCCTGAACGGGATTCATTCCTGAAGCATGAACATGACGACGCTGGAACGCCATGAGGTTCAGTTTATACTGATCATCCCAGAGATCTCAGGGATTAGATCATCATACGCGTCTGGAGCTATCGCTCCCAGGTAGGACACTCTACCACCAGGTGGTAGAGCGGGTCACCTCCTCACCGGTCACCTCCTCACCGGAAGGTCGGTGGTTCGATCCCAGGCTCCTCCAGTCTACATGCCAAGTATCCTTGGGCAAGATCCTAACCCCATGTTTGCCTACTGGTGATGGTCAGAGGGCCCGGTGGCCCTTTCAGTGCCCCAGGGCAGCTGTGGCTACAATGTAGCTTGCCATCACCAGTGTGTGAATGGGTGAATGACTGATTGTAGTCATTAGTCCCTAGGGACTAAGTAAAGAGTTAGGTGATTACCATCTAATCACCTCACTGTTTTAATCTGGTTTTCAGTTTGCATCAGATGACCTCAGAGGTCTTACAGGTGTGACACTTATTAAGTTTAAACTGAATCGAACACAAACATTATGGGATTTATATCTCAGTCAGTTTTTATTTCCTTTCCTCAGAAACGTCTGCTGGTCTCTTTGTACTGTTCGTTCCTCCTTCACTACATCCATGAACCTCCTCGAGGTCTTTTCAGCAGACACATGTATCCACTGTGCCTCCTCTCTAGCTGGTCGGCCCGAGCCCTCCCTCTGATGAACTCACTGCTAATCCCGCCCCTCCTGGTGATCCTCCACTCTGCCACCTCCAGCTCGGCCTCCCGTCTTCATGTCGGCGCCAAAGTCTCCTCGCTATCGTTTAATCAGAGCTTATCAGATTTATTGGCGTCACCAAATTGCTTTGCTCGGAAACAGTTTACTGCCCCGATGGGTGAAGAAGGACCAATTAGCACCGCAGAGCCAAACGAGAGTGGACGGAAAGAGCGTTTCTGCACGCTCGCCATCTGCAGTCAGACTAAAAGCACTGATTTCAAGTTCTGCCGTATGTTCTTCAGCATCCTTCATGACAGTGAGCAAAACAAACCAAACCTCTATCGCCTGATTCAATCAATCCACCGCCAGCTGTGAGAGCTCGGAAGTAGGGATGTGTAACACTGACACACACACACACACACACACACAGTGACCAAACTCCAAGTCCAGTTGTTGCAGAAAGAAGCTGGATCACTGCGAGCTTCACATTGTAAGGTAGACCCTACAATAACACATACAGAGAAAAACCCAACAATCCCCCCTAAGAGCAAGCACTTTGGTGACAGTGGGAAGGAAGAACTCCCTTTTAACAGGAAGAACCTTCAGCAGAACCGCCGGCCATCTGCTGCAACCGGTTGGGGTGAGAGAAGGAAGACAGGATGATGAAGACAGGATGAAGACATGCTGTCTTTTTGTCCTTGTTTTCACTACGGTCTTGTGTTGATCATGATGGGCAGCACTATATTAACTATAACATCAGCAGTCAGCTTTGGCAGGGCGGCATCGTCACTTTGATGTTCCTTAATTACAACACCACACTCAGAGAGAAAGGTTAGGAAAGTACAAACATGTCTGCCTCAGGTTGCAGCAGAGAGCTCCTGGTAAAGAAGAGCATCCATGAACTATCCACACAGCTGTTTAGTCCTTGAAGTTCTCTTTGCACTGCAGATACTCTCACTTTGACTTTTAAACATAAACCTGAGTTCTGCTATTGATGTTTCAGATAAAAAAAAAGTCTTGAATGACTTTCATCAGAGAACACTGACACACTGGTGAAATTCACACCTCAGCTCTTTCACCTTCATCCCTCCAGGTTGTAATGATACATTGGGATGTTCTGAGCCGTCACATCAGGACCTCTCCAACTTTAAACCAGGAGGAGCTCCGAGTGCTTTCCCTTCTTAAACTCTCTTTTTGATTCACAGCACTTCAGCACTTCAGACAGAAACCTGGAGGCACCATGCGTTATGGTAAACCTGTTCGGTCGGGCAGCGAATGCTACAAAGACTTGTGTGTGTGTGTGTGTGTGGGGGGGGGGGGGGGGGGGGGGCCCTTTGA
>VURO01005265.1:0-22228 GCA_015108175.1 Pelvicachromis taeniatus | reverse complement strand
GATACAATTCTAAGCACAAAAAAAATGTGTGTGTGTGTGCATATATATGTATATATGTGTATATATATGTGTATATATGTATATATATGTGTATATATGTATATATATGTATATATGTATATATATATATATATATGTATATATATGTATATATATGTATATATATGTATGTATATATGTGTATATATATATATGTATGTATATATGTATATATATATATGTATGTATATATGTATATATGTATATATATATATGTATGTATATATATATATGTATGTATATATATGTATGTATATATATATGTATGTATATATATGTATGTATATATATATGTATGTATATATATGTATGTATATATATGTATATATATGTGTATATGTATGTATATATATATATGTATATGTATATGTGTATATATGTGTATATATATATGTGTATATATATATATACACACACATATATATATATATGTGTGTGCTTTGTGTTTTGGGTTAATTTTATGTAAATCTAATGTCCCGAGTGTTTTGTGGATGTTGTTTAATTTCTAACTGATCTGTTTTTAAGGTAATCATCGGCGCTTTGGAGAGCAGCGGAGACATCGTTTCCGTCTCCTGCTCTGACAACGAGATCTTTGTCCTGAAAGGAGATCGTGACATCATCCGCCTGTCCAATAGCCCCGAGGGACTTGCCTCCAACTGTGAGCAATTTCAGCAATACTAGTATTCTGTCTGTGAAGGTTCTCAGTCATCCAGGTCATCGTAGTCGAAGGAGCTTGGAAAGAAAAGCCTCTGGACTTCTTTAAGTTGCTTGAAGACGTTTCACCTTTCATCCAAGAAGTTTCTTCAGTTCTAATGATCCTCTACCTAATCACATGAGCCAAGGTGTGAAAGCGGGTGTAGGTCACAATCAACCAAGGTTTCAGGTGAACTCATTGTGAAACCTAGCTCCACCCTATCATGTGATGTCCTGAGGTCAGAAGGTCCAGGATGTGCGTGGGCGTTAAGGCGTCTGGGAAGGATCTCAGACTGGATTATAGATGCAGACAGTTGGTGTGGTAAGCCCCGCCCTCTGTTCAAAGATGGCCGTTCACAGTGGACATAGATGCTTCTTTCACTCGTCTTTCAAACCATCTGTCTTCTCTGTCCAGCATGTGACCATTGGTGTCCTTGAAGGAGTGACCTTTGACGCAGATGGACAGCTGAGTCTTGTCCCTTGGCTCTTCTATGTTGTGTTTATGAAGTGTCTGTTGGGGCTCTCCAATGTAGAGGTCTGAGCACTCCTCGCTACACTGTACAGCTACACTGTACAGCTACACTGTACAGCTACACTGTACAGCTACACTGTACAGCTACACTACATTGTTAAGACTAATCATTAGGGGGTCCATTGTCCCTCTTGGGGGACACTCATAGGGCTTAAATCTGGGACTGTCCACCATTTGACCTTAGAGCTGAAGAAGCTTCTCGGATGAAACGTCTTCAAGCAACTTAAAGCAGCCCAGATGCTTTTCTTAGCCTAGCAATACTAGTATAATATCACAGGAGCATAATGCCACTACTCCAGTATAATCTCAACATTTTGTCTATCAGTGTCGGAGCTCTCCGTCCGGCTGTCCTCACCCTTGACCACACCCACCATCCTCCGACCAGTTGGATCAGTGGAAATGGCTCAGCCAATCAGAACCATGGCCATCATCACAGAGGGAGGGGGAAGAGAGGAGGGTGGAGGGGGCAGACAGGAGAGAGCAGAGGAAGAAGAGGAGGGAGGAGTGGAGCAAGTGCAGGAGGCAGAGGAGGAGCAGCTGGAGGTATGGGTGCTGCTCTGGTTTACCTGGTCGTCTGGCCCAGCCTGCAGTCACACCTGTCCTTTTTGTTCGGGTAACCAGGTGTGTTTGGTCGTGTTTCCAGGTGACCGAGCTTGGCCAGCTGTCCAGTTTGTTTGCAAGCAGCTCTCGAAGCCGCAGCAGTTCTGTCACTTCCTGGGACGATCTCCATGGAAACGCACTAGCGAGCGGTTCTTGCGAGCTGACATCCAGACGTTACAGCGCCCCCCTGGGTCAGGAGCAGATGCAACAGGAGCTGGTGGTCAAGCCCATCAGAGTGAAGAAGAAGAAGCGCCGACGACAAGGCAAGTGTGGCTCCTCCCACTCTGTGAAGAGTGCTCCCACTTTACGACCAATGTGACTCTGTGTACCTGAACAGACAGACAGGTGGCTGTGACTCTGACCGGTCTCTCTCTTCTCAGACAGCGGCTGTGCGACCCGCCTCTCTGAGAGCAGCTGCTCAGACTCCATGTTTGCAGCTCAGGACGGGAGTGTCAGTGATGGAGGAAGTGGAACTCCTCTGAGCGACCAGGCCTCCCTTGTCAGCGTGGACCTTAAGAACCAGGACTCTCCAGACCACCACCCAAATCAGGACCCCCGGGAGACCAGAGTCTCAGAGAGAGGCATGAAGGAAGTGGAGTCTTCTTCCCACCACACTGGGTGAATATCTGAAGATGGTGTTGTTCTGTCTCACCTGCACCACCTGCTGACCCAATTATCTCCTCTTGTTTCAGCTCCCTACTCCTCCCAGGCGTGGAGAACCAACTGCACCCTCATCCTGGTCCTGAGGTCGTACCCGTGACACCTGATGTGGATCTGCTGCTGGAGTGCTGCTTCTCCTACATGCAGAAAACTGAGGAGGCAGAGGAATTGCCGGATCGTCAGCTGGTGGAGGTGGATGAGTTTCTGAGCCCTCTGATTGGACCTGAGGAGGAGGAGGAGGTGTGTTTAAGCTGAAGGTTCTGACAAACATTCATGAAAACATGATTTGCGTGTTGTTACACCTGAGGCCCGCCTACATTTCCAGGGATCACACCTGCTCAGCCATCCCCCGTGTTTTGGCAAGGTGTATATCTATATGTGTAGATCTATATCCATCCATTCGCATCCGCTTATCTATATGTGTAGATCTATTAGTAATGGTATCATTAACAGGTCAGGGTTAGAGTCTGAAACTGGTCTGTGGACCTGCTTGTTTAGCACAGGTGATGTTAATTTTCCCTCTGTGCATTTAGGACGATGTCCTGGCGGCCCCTGCTGGTACGGCAGACCAGATGTTTTACTCTACCGTGTCCAGTTTGGACAGGAAGCCCAGTTTGTCCAGCGACGAAGACAATGACATTTATAGCCACGCGCTGACCCCTGCTGGCAATGATGTGGACACAGTCACCTGCCTGACCCATCCAACGGAGAAGTCGCAAGACCAGGATGGCCAGGAGAGAGACCGGCTCAAACCTGACCAGGTGAGACAGAAACCTGACCAGGTGAGACTCACACCTGTGCAGGTAATCCTACATCTCTCCCACAAATATGTCTTTTAGTTGGCGGAAAGCTGGATGGGCTACTCAGGACCAGGATGTGGCATACTGAGCCTGCAGGTGACAGACAGGTAGGCTCTCTCCATCACTCAGGTGATGAGCAGGTGTGTGCAGATGTGTGACAGGCGTTCTTTTGCAGGTATGTGTGGTGTCTGGACTTTAAAGGTGGGCTGTTCTGCAGCCCTCTGCCTGAAACTGGACTCACTTGGCAGCGCTTTGAGGATAACGTCCACCAGATGGCATTATCGCCTTCAGGTGAGTGACCGTGTCTCTACTTGCTGGTGTCACTGTTGTTTTGTATAGAATGCTGTTACCTGTGCAGGTGAACTATTTGCATATTACCTGTCTAACCCTGCAGGCAACCTGTTGTGGAAGGTGGAGCAGAAGAGCCTGACGGCGTTCGCGTGTGCAAAGGTCTCGGTGAAAGGAAAGCGTCACTGGTACAAAGCTGTGGAGCAGGCGGCGTTCGTCACTCTGAGCGATGACTCTGCCTGGATCATCAGGACCAGCGGGGATCTCTACCTGCAGACAGGTAACCACGCACCTGTACAAATGGCTCTGCCTGAATGTCACAGTAAACTCTTTGTTTTTACAGAACTGCAGCTGAAGCATTTCCTGTTTAACGCGTGAGCTTCCTGTCAGCCGATCCTTCTGTGTTAGTGGACGAGTCTTCATGATGTCACTGCAAACCTTTTAAATATTATTCCACTTGCAACATCCTCAGTCACCTGACTGGCTGAGCAGCTGTTCCCAACTCCTCTGATTGCTTCTAAACTCACTGTGGGGAAAAACATGATCCACTCAGGCGGAGTCTCAATATGTGGACTTGTGCGTACTTGTGTGTACTTGCGTTCTCGCGGACTCGTTATACGTCATCAGTCGGAGACAAGTACTGTCCCAATTCAAAGTACGCATCAAGCCGAGAACGCCAAAAGTTCCCGGATGTGTTCTGGCTCCGCCCCTTATATCGAGCATGCATCGGTGGTGACTTGTGTGGACTTGGTGGAGCCAAAGAACCCGTCATGCATTTCGCGAGACCAGCCCGGTCACGTTCACATGACCTGTGACATCATCAAGTACGCTGGCGTTCCAATTGCACAAATCGCGGGTCCGGACTCGCGTACTTGCAATTGAGAAACAGCCTCTTTTTTTCCCCACATCCACATTCCTATAAACACATACAGCTGTATAGGGTGTGTGTGTCCAGCAGGGTGTGTCTTGACTGTATAGGGTGTGTGTGTCCAGCAGGGTGTGTGTGGCCATAGAGGTTTCTTCCACTTCTTTATCTGCCTGCAGCTCTGCTGTCAGGAGAGATTAGGATAAAAACCCAAAATCAAACCCAGATCGATAAAGCCGGTTCTGACGAAGGTTCTGCTCACTGTGACCGTGTCCGCGAGCAGCGGCACATCAGTAAGGGCCGAGCTCCCCGTCTCCACCAACACCATCGATCTGCTCGCCCAACCGTCTGACCCGTTATGTCAGAGGAGCTCTGTACTGACATTCTTACACTGTGTGTCTCAGGTCTGAGCGTGGAGCGGCCCTGCGCTCGCTCCGTCAGGGTGGAGACCCCCTGCGTGTTCAGCCAGGTGTGTGTGCGGGCAGGTGTGGTGTGGGCGCTGAGCGAGCACAAAGCTTTATTCTACCGAGAAGGCCTGAACAGCTACTGCAGTGAGGGTGAGGGCTGGAAGTACGACACAGTCAGGTACTGTTACTGTAATGCTATCATAGCAATACAGTACTACTGTAATACTACTCCATTACTGCAGCAAGGGCAGAAAGTATAACATAATCCTGGATAGAGATGGGAATTGATAAGAATCAATATCTTCGACTGTCACTGGCTCTAAGCAGCACATCACAAACATGTGCTGCGTGGTTACATTTTATTCTGCTCTTTGATGTGATCAGTGCAGTAATGACGCCAACACTGGAGGTTTTTCTGTAAAGTAATGCAGTACGTTACTCATTCTTTATACGCTTCGTTACATTACTGTTGCTTTACATTACATTGTCTCATAATCACGGTTTAACAATATACACTTCAAGCTAGCACACACCAGCACAGATATCCATCCTAATGAGGACACACGTGTTCCTCTTAGCATTTAGCTATGAACACAAAGCCGACAGCACAAAGACACAAAGGTGATCTCCAAGGTGGTTGTACTGTAGAAACATGAGCAGCCCTTTGTTACCTGATGAAGTTCAGGTGCGGGCTGGGCGGGGCTTTTACCCAGCCTTAGCCAAGAACCCAAAGTGAGGCTAGCGTTAGCATGCTACGCAAAGTTGTGTTAGCAGCATTGTACAGTTGCTTCTTTCCTGGATGCGGATTTCCATTTTACCATTGTGATCAAATCCTTTTGTGCAAAATAAAACAGTTGTGTCCGCCGGGGACACTCCCCCTACACTCCCCATGACCCACTCCCCCTCCACTCCCCATCCACTCCCCATGACCCACTCTCCATGACCCACTCCCCCTCCACTCCCCATCCACTCCCCATGACCCACTCCCCCTCCACTCCTCATCCACCCCTCGGTTAAGGATGAATTCTCCCCATCCACTGGGGAGTGTCCCCACACTCCCAAGAGCAAGAACTGATAACCTGGAATTCATCCTTAATCATGTAGTACTACTACTATAATACTATCATACTACTACAATACTTCTGTAATACTATGACATATTACTGTTATACATTAGCATCAGATGACAGCAGTCAACTCGAGGCACTTTACAAAGTACAGTAAACACTAAAGAGAGGAAACAGGGCAACAATCAATGCCTACGAGCAGCACTTAGTGACAGTGGAGAGGAAGAACTCCCATTTAACAGGAAGAGACCTCAGACAGCTGTTGGGTGTGAGAGGGATTTTGAATCTATTTTTGGAGCCAGTGAAGAGAAGCTGATGTGGGAGAAGCACTGTGTCCTTCTGGAGGCGGTGTGAACTATGACCAGATGAACATCATTTGTGCAACACAGATACACACCATCAGGTACACTCCTCACCACCTGTGTGTGTGTGTGTGTGTGTGTGTGTGTGTGTGTGTGTGTGTCACAGTGAGGCTCAAGGTCTGGAGCTGATGTGCGTCGCTCTGGGAGACGGTGGGACGGCGTGGGCTCTGGATGCCAGCGGCAGCCTGTGGTTTCGGACTGGCGTCTGTTCGTCCAGACCGCAGGGTGAGGACGATCACTGGTGGCAGGTGAGCCTGACTGCATGTAAAAGATGACCGCCGACGAGGTTTCCGTGATTAGGGTCCATGTTGGAGGCATTCTGGTTCAGCCTGGGTTTCTCTTTCAGATCAGCATCTCAGACTACGTGGTCTTTGATCAGGGCAGTCTGTTCCAGACCCTGCTGCAGGCCACACAGAGTGTTGCCACGGTAACCAGGGCACCCGTGGAGCGCGTTGTGGCCTTCCTGTCACAGTACTCCCAGTGCCAGCCGAGTCTGGTCAGCGCCAATGCCAGCGGGGTTTGGGTGGCCTCGGGGCGGAACCAGCTCCACCTGGCGCGCGGCAGCCTCGTGGGTTAGTAAAGTCCAGTAGACTCAGTTCAGGTTCGGTAGAATCCATTGACGTTCACTATTGAAGTTCTACCTGGCTCTCGTCTGATTTGTCTTTTCGGCTCCTTCAGGAACTTTCTGGCAGAACGTGGTTCCCAGAGGAACTGTCTCTGCCACTAGGTGGACCTTCATCACATCTTCAGCGGTGCCTCACAGAGAAGGTAACACACTTGGACACACCTGTACCTGAGCTCTGTACACACCCTAACCCTATCCCCATGCCACCTGACTTTCAGGTACGTTCCTGTGGCTGGCTCAGAGCAGGAAGGACCTGTTCTGCGTTTGGGATCAGGATGGAGAGCTCCGCCCCTCGTCAGTGCTTTTACCACCTGAGGTAAACACACCTGCCACCTGTCTGTAGCTATGTCCCAATTCAGGGGCTGCGTCCTTCGGAGGACCTGGCCTTTGCGGTCTACGTGGGCCGGGTCCTCCAAAAGCCGGAATTGCGAGGCTTGTGAAATGGGACGGTCTAGCCTTCAGATTTGCGTCACCAGCTGTTCCCGCTCTTACCGCTTCCACCTCCTCGGTTTTACCGCCTTCGTTGCTGCCGCCAGTGGTGGAAACTGGAACTGGCTGGGCCGCGCTATGACTTCTGGGATATGGTGGGCCATGAAGGATACACCCAACCCATCCTTTAAATTCCGGAAATGAAGGACGCATTTGTTGGCCGCATTTGGAGCAGCCTTCAAATTGGGACAGCCTTCGTCCCATTGCTGTGACGTAACCGGCCTACAAATGCGGCCCACGAAGGATGCAGCCCCTGAATTGAGACACAGCATGTGTCTTTAGGGTTAATTGTGTCTTCATCTCATGGCATGCTGTGTGTGCTCAGGTGGAGCTGACTCACCTGTCCGCCTGCCGGGATGCTCTGTGGGGGCTGGACACGCACGGCCGGGTCAGCATTCGGACCCTGTCCCCATCCTGCCCCACCGGACTGCATTGGACCCCCCTGGACCTCTGCCAACTCGGTGTGTACCTAAACTCACTTTGATGCTTCGGTGTCCAAATGGGCAAGCCCATCAGATCAAAGATCAAAGCTCATTGGCTGATGACTTGCGATTGCAAAGCTGTAATTTAAAACAAACCGTGTCAGGATAAAAGCAGGAAGCAGCGACTGACTTCCTGTTCCTGTGTGGGGTCGGGTTTATTCATGTTTTTGTGACAAACAAGTGAACATTAACAAGGACCCTTACCCACAGACACACACACACACCAGCTGTGGTTCTGTGTCACGCTGACAGTTGGAACTTATGTAACAGGGCAGCACTTCATAGGTCAGCGTGCGTGTGTGAGTGTGCGTCACACCGCGACCCGTCTCAGGTCCATTCTGTTTTTAGCCCACTGCCCTTCTCACTATCTCAGGTCACATGACCGGTGTCCTCTCTGGAGTCAGCGCGCTCTCGTAACATTTCAGAAAAACACGCAGCGACTTCAGACGTGCATATTCAGACAGTTACTGTTTGTTTTGAAGCTGGGAGAAAGTCATTTAGCTCCTCCCACCAACTCGCACAGATCCAATGAGAATTTCATTTACGAAGAACACATGATGTCACATGTCCTTTCTTTATTAGAAAGTTATAAACCCATGGGTGTGTGTGATGTATCACAGATGAACTATCAAGCTGTCGATCCTTTCCGTGGGCCGGGTCAGGTTAACCCTCACCCTCCTGGGCAGCGCGGTGGATCGCACTGTGGCCTCACAGCAACAAGGGCCTGGGTTCAATTCCACCATCAGGCTTTCTGTGTTTGCACGTTCTCCCTGTGTTTGAGTGGGTTCTCTCGGGTACTCAGGCTTCCTTTGTACTGTTACTGTGTTTTTTTGGGGGGGGGGGTTAAGCTTTTCAGGTCATATTTAATCTGCGCTCCTCGGGCAGGGTCAGATCAAACGGGACTGTTTTTCATATGAGTCCCGGAGAAGGTTTTAGGGTTTTCTTTTGGTACAATGAGCTCAGGTAAGATGTCACCTGTGTGTTACAGGAAGTGTGCGTCTGGTGAGCATGAGCTGTGGCAGTCAGAACGTCTGGGCCGTGGACAGCCGAGGAGTTGTTTATTTCAGAGTCGGGACGCAGCCGTTTAATCCCAGCATGATGCTGCCGGCCTGGATCCAGATCGAACCTCCTGTACAGGTAACATGGACCAGGACCAGCAGGGTCATTCTCAGGCGTGTATGAATATGGGTCAAAGAGTTTCACGTAAGAAGTCTGTGAAGGTGCTCAGTCATCCAGGTGTTTCATCCCAGAAGCTTCTTCAGTTCTAAGGTCAAGTGGTGGAGAGTCCCAGATTTAAGCCCTATGGGAGTGTCCCCAAGAGGATCATGGACCCCCTATTGATCCTCCACCTAATCACATGAGTCAAGGTGTGAAAATGGGTGTAGGTATGCCTCAGTTGTAGGTATGCAAGTGAAGAGAGACCACATCAAAGAACACCATAGTTTCCGTGTTGTGGTTCGACTGAGACGCCGCTCCCCAGTTTATTACTGGCTGATGTGCAGTCTCTGGAGAACACGCTGCGCGAGCGTCGGATCTCATTCCAGCCGGAGACGCCGGACTGCTGCGTGACCTGCCTCACAGAAACCTGGCTACTGGACAAGACTCCGCCATACAACTACTGGGTTTCTCGGTGCACCGCGCGGACGGGTCACAGGAGCAAACTGGGAAAAGCAGAGGCGGTGGTGTGTGCTTCATGATCAACAGCAGCTGGTGTGACTATGCGAACGTGCACCTGGTTAAATCCTTCTGCTCACCTGGAGTATCTGATGTCCCGGCATTCTGGCTACCGAGGAAATTCACAGCAGTGATTATTACGGCTGTTTACATTCTCCCATAAGCCGACACTGACCGAGCACTCAGGGAACCGCACAGCGCTATCAGCAGTCAGGAAACCGCGCATCCAGAGGCGGCGTTTATCACGGCCGGGGACGTTAGCAAAGGAAACCTGAAGAAAGTTTTGGTACAACTCCACCAACACTTCAACACACGAGGAGAGCGGCTGCTCGACAGCGGCTGGACAGGAAACTGCAGGATCTCGGACTGAGCAGCTCTCTCTGCAGCTGGATCCTTAACTTCCTGTCTGACAGACGCCAAGAGGTCTGACTGGGCAGCACCGCCTCATCCCCGTCACAATGACCACTGGTGCTCCACAGCAGTGTGTACTGAGCCCTCTCCTGTACTCACTCTACACCGACGACTGCACGGCCACTAGCAACTCCAACATCATGGTGAAGTTTGTGGACGACATGAAGGTGATGAGACGGCTCACCGGGAGGAGGTCAGCGCCCTGAGAACCATCTCACCCTCAGCATCACAAAGACAAAGGAGATGATGGTGGACTTTCTGAGGTGTAGGGGAGCACACCCCCCCATCACCATCAACAGTGCTGCTGTGGAGAGAGAGAGTTTAATAGGTGTTCATCTGGCTGAGGATCTCACATGGTCTGTTCACACGAACAAAACAGGTGAAGAAGGCACAGCAGCTCCTCTTCTTTCTCAGGAGCCTGAAGAGATTCTGCATGAGTCCCCGCATCCTCAGGACCTTCTACTTCTGTGCCATTGAGTCCATCCTCACTGGATGCATCACCACCTGGTGTGGCAACAGCACCGCTCACAACCACAAAGCTCTCCAGAGAGTAGTGCGGTGTTCTGAAAGGATAACTTGGAGGTGAACTTCCCTCCTTCCAGGACATCTACAGGAAGCACTGTCTGAGGAAAGCGGCGAGGATCATCAAAGACTCCAGTCACCCCGGTCATAAACTGTCCAAACTACTTCTTACAGGCAGGAGGTCCTGCAGCATCCAGTCCCGAACCAGCAGCCTGAGGGACCGCGGCCTGAGGGACCGCGGCCTGAGGGACGGACCGCGGCCTGAGGGACCGCGGCCTGAGGGACGGACCGCGGCCTGAGGGACGGACCGCGGCCTGAGGGACCGCTTTCTCCTTCAGGCCACCAGACTGCTGAACACTTCATAGCCAGCTCACTGTCAGTTACCAGAACTCCTCTTTATTGTACATATATGCCATTTTTTTTGCATAATATTCATACTACTGACTTCTTTATATGTTTTTGTATATATATATATATGTATATACACGCGCTCACACACACACACACACACACACACACACACACACACACACACACACACACACACACACACACACATATTATTCTTATCATTCTCATATTCATATTTTTATATTTTGCTTTGTTTCTCGTGTTTCTTGTATTTTGCACTGTTCCTTCTGAAGCTCGCACACAAGAATTTCACTCACATGTATCAGTGTACCAGCACATGTGATGTGACAACAAAAGTGATTTGATTTGATTTCATCTGGTCTAAGTTTCTGGATCTTGTTGGTGAAGTTGGTGGAATTTTTTGACATGATGGGGGGTGATGATACCACCTGGGTCAAAGTCAAAACCCAAGAAGTAAAATCCTTCACTGCTCACATCAACGCAGTGGATACAAACATGACGTTCACCAGGGAACACACCAAGGAGAACTGTTTGCCATTCCTGGACTGTGCCGTCCACATTGAAGGGAAACCTCAACACTGAAGTTTACCTGAAGCCCCCCCACACAGACCAGGACCTCCTCTGTCCACCACCCTCTGAACACAAACTGGGAGTAATCGGGACCCTACAACAGCGGGCAGAAGGGCACAGGGCTTAAACCTGGGACTCTCCGACCTTAGAACTGAAGAAGCTTCTCAGATGAAACTTCTTCAAAGACCAGACGCTTTTCTTTCCAGGCTCCTTGAACTCTCTGTAAGAATTTAATTTAGCCTTCGGGGAAGAAAAGATTTTTTTTTAGATTGGGTGAAAAACACATTTTAATGCATAAAAAGTTTAAAGCCAGCAGAGGTTAACTAAATGTTATTTTGAAAACAAAAAAATAATTAAATAATAATTTATCTTTTAAATACAATTACTTAAAGAATAAAAATATATAATTATGAATAAAATGAAGTCCTATTTATCTTTGAGTGTGATTTCATTAAAACTCTCTAATGACGCGTTCTCTCTAACACTTGTCCACATAAACTGTGATGTCGTGTCTTTGCAGCCAATCGGAGTGCAGCTGGTGAGCATTCAGACGAGTCCTAATGACCGGCTCCTCTGGGCGCTCGACAACAGAGGAAGCGTCTTCGTCAGGACCGGGCTCAGCGACGAGATGCCCGTGGGGACTGACTGGGAGCTGGTTCCAGGTAACCTGTGTGACGTCATCACCCATCTACACCGGTCTGTCTGTGGGTGTGTCTCACTGTGTGTGTGTGTGTGTGTGTGTGTGTGTGTGTGTGTGTGTGTGTGTGTGTGTAGGTCTGGCTGTGAGTCAGCTGGTCCTCAGCTGTCGGACCGCGTGGGTTCGTTGCGTAAATGGAGATCTGGCTCGCCGCTACGGCGTCTCCGAAAGAAACCCAGCCGGAGATTACTGGAAGAAGATCCCTGGGAACGCCAACTGGTTCACTGGTAGGACTGGTTTATTCTGGTTTACACTTGTGCACTGATACTTGACACAGCTGTGTCACAGGTGTGTTTCTCCCTCTCTGCAGTCACTCCGGAGGACGAGTTGTGGGCAGTGACTCAACTTGGTGGATTGTCACGTCGGCTGACCAAACTCCTCCCACAGGCGCCCCTCAGACCTGCCCCCTCAGGCCCCGCTCTTGGAGGGGATGATGTTGATGATGAATGGGAGCTCATCTAACCTGTGACATCACAATGTCACCTGACAGAGTGCTGTGACACATCACAGTGACATCACTTCCTGTTCCCTTAGGGACAGACAGGATATGACATCACACCTGGGCCAACCCTGAGCAAGTGGCTCACTTCCTGTGATGGCTGCCACTCAGGTTGTCCAGGTGGTCACTGGGAAATGAAATGAATGTTTTACTTTAGTTTTAACAGGAAGCACTTTAATGGCAGGAGGGAGGGGCAGGGTGCCCCCTCAGGTCAGTCCTGATTGGTTCTGTTTAAACCTATTGTAACTGTAAACAGGGATGTCAAAGGGACGTGTCACTGAGTTGAAGCGGCTCCACTTTCTTCCTCTGAGACTCATTAAAAGTCTTCGTTACCATGTTACAGACAGGAGCTCCGCCCACTAACAGCAGCATGAAAACATGTAAAAATCCTGTGGACACTAAAGCAGAGACGGACGCGCGTTGGCAGCAGCGGAGTTCCTTTAAGCTGCGATTGTCTCTGCCAGCGCTACCGTGCAGCTGTGATGTCATCCCGCTGTAGCGTGATTGGACGGAGTCAGAGTGAACTCACCTGTTGTCTTTCATCCATTAACTTAATAAACATATTTAAACGCTGATGCAGCGGCAGCTTATTAATGGTTATTGATCAGGATTATTGGAGAAAATCTGAATCCTGAGTTCAGAAACGGCTGAAGGGCTTGTAGCTTTGTGACCTCACTGATTGGTGGTTCTTGTGTGGCGTCTGCATGTTCACCCGGTGGCTTCCTGCAGACCGACTGTGAGATTTTACTGCTGCAGAGCGTCTGACGCTGAGCCAGCAGGCGTGTAACGGGGGGGCGGGGGCTTTGATTTGACAGCATTTAACAAAAATAGGTGAAGATGTTTTCTGCCTTCATGTTTCAGCTGAGACTGTAAGACATGCGTGTGTCCACATACTTCTGGATATCCCAACACGGTACACGGAACGGCACTTGACTCAACATGCCTCATTTATACATGACCTGTTTTTCCATACCGCTCAGGTGCAACGTGGGGGTCAGTCTTGCCCAAGTATGCAGGCTGGAGCAGCCAGGGGAGATGAGTAGACCCGTCCGAGCTCCTGAACTACAGCCAATGAGCTGTTTATGAGTACTGAAACATATGTCAGGTCATGTGAAACAGAAAAGGAAGGTTTTAATTATTTGACAGTGTCACATGATGTCTGAGAGTCTCTCTGATTCGCCACAACCCTCCCCCTTATTCTGGCTCCAGACTGAAGTGTGTCCGCTGACTTTAGTCCTCTACACGTGACCGATCAATAGACTACAATCAGACACTTCAGGTACTGAAGTCAGATGCTGCAGATGATCAATATTCATGCCGAGTAAAAAGCAAAAAGATCTTCATCACAGCTGAGCACACACAGTCGTTGATTCACTGACACAAGAAAGTTTTTTAAAAGGGCAATAAGAAGAAAGGCAGTGAGGTGCAGGTGGGTCCAGAGGAGGCGGAGTTATGTGAGAGGAAACATCTCAGCTCAGGTTGCGTAGTTAAAAATGTTTGATCAGATTGTTGCTAATATAATCTGTTTTATATCCAACCCTAATGTTTTACTCACTGAGGTGAAGAACAAAGACGTCAATAAAAGACATTTATGTTTTTCTTGTAGAGCGGAGGCGGGCAGAGCAGCTGGCGCTGGAGCGAGTCACATCAGAGTTCAAACAGACGCAGGTTAAAATGAGTTTGGTTACATCACAGAGAAGCAGGCACGCCGGATCCTGCGTTCAGACTGTGATCAGACGGAGGCTGATTCAAACGGGGCTCTTTGTCCAAAAAACTGGAAACATTCACACAAAATCAAACATCCTTAACTTATAATCACAGCAAGTGTGGTTTTAGCCTGCTGGGTGGGTATAAGTAACCCTGCTGAGTGGGTATAAGTAACCCTGCTGGGTGGGTATAAGTAACCCTGCTGGGTGGGTATAAGTAACCCTGCTGGGTGGGTATAAGTAACCCTGCTGGGTGGGTATAAGTAACCCTGCTGAGTGGGTATAAGTAACCCTGCTGGGTGGGTATAAGTAACCCTGCTGGGTGGGTATAAGTAACCCTGCTGGGTGGGTATAAGTAACCCTGATCAACAAAAATCAGTTTGATTCGGCCAAACGACCAGATTGGATTACGTAATCCTTTTTGTCTTTGATCAACCAGATTTTAGGATTTGATCCTATCAGATTATGGGGGACCATTTTTAAACTTCAGACTGCACATTAAAATGAAGTCTGCACTATTGATCTAAAATGACTGAAACAATCATCAGGATCAGAAACACATCCAGGAAGGTTCAGCTTTTATGACAATTTATTCACACGTTATTCACACTTTATTTACACTTTATTTACACTTTATTCAGGTTTTCTTAGGTGTGCTGTTTCCTGTCAATTGTCATGTGTTCTCAGGATCCAGCTGTGTCCTGTCTAAGCAGCTAATCAATCAAGCTGATTGGCAGGTAAACCTTATCTCAGGGCAGCTCCATCATGCTCTGGGACCTAAAGCCTAATGCAGTCTATTTCCGTGCCAGTACGATCTCACTACCAGCTGTGCAGCTGTAGGAAGTCGGGCAGCATGCTGATTCGGTCTGAACCAAACTGCACCAAACAACGCAACGCCTGCAGTAGCAGAGTAGGCGGAGCCACACCTTGGAGCCACCTGAACACTTCGTTTCCTAGCAGGCTTTGCCAGTGCTGCGGTTCATCCTGCAGGCGCTGCAGCAGTGGTGGTTTGGGCAGAAAGAGCAGCAGGTAGTCGAGACAGCGCTGTGCATGACGTCGTTCCGACACGTCACAGGAAACAAGTCTCTGCAGAGCGGCGTCCAGGCCATCGGGCCGTGCACCCTCGACCAGCAGCAGCAGCAAACAGTCAGCGTGCGACAGTTCCACCGCTAGCTGCACAGCACTCTTTCCTGCATCTGCAACGTGTGAGCAGCCGCCGCAGCTGTCCAGGTAGTCCTGTCGCTCGCTCTGCTCGCCACAGTTCTTCAGAGCTGTCATCATCATCCGAAGGATGGCCAAGCGATCATAGCGAACAGCAACATTCAGGTGTGGCGCCCCATTGCCACGACGGCAGCAGTAACTGCACCGTGGCGCTTTAAGCGCGCTCACAGAGTACCTGTTTAGCAGGTATCGTGCATAGTCCTGGTGGTCGTGTATGAGGGCGTAAAGCAGCGCCTCTGATGGCAGGAAGGCTCGTGGGTGGCCGTCGTCCCAGCAGAAGACCTCCATGCAGCGAATGTCCTCCAGCAACCAGACGGGGAGTCGCTCCCGAACAGAGCAATAGAAGGAAAACGCTGTCCGCTCACACTGCCGCTCACACGGAGACGAAGACACGCAGTCCAGCTGAGAGGACAGCAGCCACGGCATCGCTGCACACCTGAAGGCGTCTGAGGGTGAACCTGAGCACTTTTGAGAGTCTGAAGCAGCCGATGCTAAGAGCCAATCCTGCAGTCTCAGTCAAACCTTCATCCTAAGCAACTCCTCACTTTTATACTCCTCCCCCTCCCCCTCCTCAGCTGCCTGTGGGTGTTGATTTTCCACTGAGGGGTTGGGGTGGAGGAGGCGGGGGGAGTTCCTCGCATAGTGAACATTGTGACCTTCCAACTGTTGATGAACGTAAACAGAAACTGAGCTGAGCAGACACCAGTGATTATTATCTGTGATCACACAGATAAATATTGATTGATCATTGATCAGAGGAATATGCTGATTCGATTTTCTAATTTGAAATAAAAACATGAAGTTTTTAATCAAACACTTTAAAATTCTTGATCTTAAAAAGAAAATAAGATTAAGACCAACGTCTGCTTTAAAGTAGGGTTATCCGGCTCATGTTTTCAGCCTGCTGACCACTTCCTTCTGTTTTCTGTAGTGTCATAGAGACTTCCTGTTCAGGATCGCCTCCTGCTGGTGACTCTCTGTGAAAGATCAAACCCTCTAAACCCAGCTATGAAATAGCTGAAAACCCTTTTCGCAACAATATTTGTCATTATTAAAGAAAAAAACAAAACGATAAAAGCCTGTTCCTTAAAATCCAAACAATGTAGCGACTTCTGGTTTCAGGAAAATACGGCTCCGTCCCTGGCCAACACGCAGCTCACTGCGAGACTGCATACTAAGGAACAACTACTGCACTTTGTATTACAGGAAATAAGAGGCTTTGCCAAGAAAATCATGTGCAACAGGGGGAAATCTTAAAGGTGAGCGGAGGAGAGAATTCAGAGCACAGAGGACGCCATGATTGAAATAATAAAGCTACAGATAAAGTTGGAGGATAAATGACTGGAAGAGAGAACATATGCATTTATGCTATACCCGAGACAGCAGAGCGGGACTCTACAACAATGAGTGGTTTTGTTGAGCAGTTGCTGCATGATGGCTTGGAGCTGTCCCAAGATGAACTTGATTGGGCACATCAAGTCCATCTTGGGTACATCGCTGTCTTTGTTGAGTATGAAAGTATGTATGGAAAAAACCTTTGACGGCTGGTTGAGCTACCACCACGATTTCCCTCCTCCAATTGTTTGCCCTCAGTCCTCTCCTGACTCCCTGTACCTGTTCTTGTCTCCAAGCAAAAACCCCAGAGCAAAAAAAGGGGAAGGGGCTGTAGGTCTGGTGTTCAGGGCAATGAAAATGCGCCCGACAGAGGGGATTTCTTAGGCTCCAGAAACGTCTCCAGTATTTGGTACCGGTCCCCCTCCAGGACGTGAATAAAACCGACCTGTTACTGCCTACCCAGCTTCTCATCACGGACAGACAACATGACCCAGATTGCCGTCATGTATGGACACGCTGGATTCTCCACCTTAATGAGCTCGGCTGTTACTTCATCGGACTCTGTGTTTGGACTGCCGTGGTGGTGGACCTGCCACTGCAGAGCGATGGACTCTGAGACTTTCCCTTCCTTTGAGTCACAAGTACTTCATGTTGATTCATCAAATATATTTTACCGTGTTTTAATGTACCACCCAACCTATCTATCTACCAACCAGCTGGGAAGCTGGTGCCCTTTTTCAGGATTTTACAGACTTTTGATCTTCCCTTATTAAATTGGAGAAAGTCTTAATGATTGGGGATTTCACCCTGTATGTGTATGATCTCAGCTGTAGCATGGCCTCTGACTTTTTATCCATTACAGACTCTTTAAATGTTATGCAGCATGTCTCTGGACCCACCCCCGTTAAAGGCCACACCTTGCACCTTGTGTTTTCTCTTGGCTTAGACATAACTAATCTGTGTTAAGGACGTAGACGTGAGTGACCATTCTTGTGTTATTTTTAACCTTAGTTGTCCTCTGGACACACCACCATCTAATCTCATGATGCATAAGTGGTTCATAAATCAAGATGTTGCTATGACGTTTTGAATGAAAACTGTCATTGACTCCCCCCCTGAGGACACTTCAGCTTTCTTTCAGCCGGCCATTTTGCTTCAATGACTTTTAAATTACCAACTTGAGCTTTTCCAGCTATTGCCGGCTGTTTTCAGCATAGTTGAAGGTTCAGCATGGCAAGCATTCATCCAGCATTTTCTCAGGAAATGCAGATTTTTCTAGTTTGTATTTTGTTCTCTTCTTTGTTGTTTCAATCTAATAAAAAATATTTCAGAGAAAAAAGAAACACACACAGTGGGGTCCCGGACGACCCATCATGCATATACAGTGTGAGACTATAACACCTGTATCAAGTGTGTGGTCAAATTTGTTGTCTTTGTGTATGTGTGTGCTTCTGTGACACTGTATGTGTGTTTGTGTTCTTGTAGTTTGCACACAAGAATTTCACTCGCATGTGCTTTGTCAGTGTACCAGTAATGTGATCTGACAATAACAGTGTGTGTGTGTGTGTGTGTTAGACTGTATTCTGTTTGTCCTCACTAGGCTGGATACTGCAATTCAAATGTGACATTCCTTTGGCGCCATCTGCTGGTGAAATCCAGCAGCACAGTTGGGGTTCTCTTAGGGGTTAATAGGATAATAAGCCAGGGGAGGATGGGACAAAAGTGGAATAACTAAAAAACTATGAGTGATAGAGGGCTGATAGTGGTGTCTAAGGGGGGGCGGTTGCGGGTGCTGGACCCTCTGGTTAAGACCCCATGCCGATGGCCTTTGCAGTTCTGGAGATAAGGCGAATCGGACCAAAAAGGATGGGACAAAACGGTCACAATTGGAGACAGAAAGGGCCTGTGGGCCTGGTTCCACTACCATTGCATTCCCCGTGTCCGGGCACAACCGTAGGCACCCTACACAGCATAGTTCAGATAAACTTTGCAGGATGGGACAAGAGTTGTCATGTGACTCATCTACAGATGTGGAATTGGACCCCGATTCCAAAGGATGCTACCCCCGTGTGCCTCGATCCTTTCTAGGTCAAGTTACAGTCGCAACCATCTGGAAATGAAGTGTAAGTATGATTCCAAAAGTGGGAATGTGTGCTCGGAGTGTGTGCAAATGATTTGGTGAGTGGGTGATTGTGAGTGTGTGGTGTAAGTTGTCAAAATTGTTGTCTTTGTGTGTGTGTGTGTGTGGATAGGTGGTATGGATTGACTTTCCACCTGTCACAGTACCTGGTCTCCAGGGACTTTGGACATTTTGCTGTGTATTCTGGTGTCCCCCTAAAACATGGAGTGTAAATTAATTTTTTAGTGTTTAAATAATACTTTTTTTCTTATTATTATGAGGTCATTATTTAGCTTTTGACCCTTATTTTTTTTAAATTGTAGTGTAAAATAATTTATTACACTACAATTAAAAGATTTTCAGATTTTCTTTAAAAGTCCATCTATACCCCTCACCTGATTTTTGTGTATTCCAGTGTATAGACCAGCGTTGCCTAGAGTTTGTGTGAAAATTGCAGTTTAATACACATTTTCAATACACTCGGCTGGAAGTCATTGTGATTGGCCGGCTATATGCATAGGCGGTACCTACAGGAAACACGCCTCCCCCAGACAACATGTGCTTCTAATTTAGATATTAATGGCGACAGCATTATGAAGAGGACTTAAAAACACAAAGGTAAGCCTTTTTAATGTAAAATACACCATGTTTGTAATACTGCATGAAGTTAGAGGAGCACAGACTTATATTAAACTGGTTTCATTTATGCTTTACGGACTTGAAGAAATAAAACAGCCTCGTGCACCTTATTGGCGTTTGTCAGAGTAAATAAAACGTGTCATCACACTAAAGAGATTAAAAATTAACCCATCTGGAGCGCAGACTGACTCAAAATCCCTGAAATGTGTCAATGCATGTCGACTAGTTTGTCCAAAGTCTGTACATTCTGTGATCCAGACGGGTTAAATGCGTTAAAAAGTTTAATCACTTTAATCATGATGGCCACGCTAATGCTGACAGCCCTAAAATAAAAGGGGTATAAGTGTATTTAGTCGTGTATTTATTGTTATGCCTGCAGAAAAAAAACGTACATTGTTTTTGATGCCTCTCAGTACGTTATTAAGCTCTGTAGTCGCCATTGCAGAAATGTCGCGTGTGTCACCGTTTTGAGAAATAGGCCTTTAAAAATAACCCTCTGGGGGTTACAGACGCGCCTGCGCGTCAAAATGATGTCGGCGATTAGATGGCGTAGCAACAAGACGGAGTCTCGTTGAGATTTTGTTTCAATTTGTGATTAAAGTCCAAATTTCAACCTACATACCAGTTTTTACCGTTTTTACATTTTGTTAATAGGCCCAAAAAAACCCAAGTTATGATTAATTGTATTCGGCATACTATTTCCCGAGCACTTATGACACGTTTACTGCAAGACCAGCTGATAAATGCCGGGCTTTGCCTGTTTCTCTGTCTTTTGATTGTTTAAAGAAACAGCTGGTGCCAGCAGAGCTGTAGAGCAGAACATGTGTAAGAGCAGAAGTCCATGTCCCGGCCGTGTGAGGGCACAATTGTCAGCACTATTTCCAATGTCAGAGAGAAACTGTATATATTTGGGTTTGTGACGAGTCTGTTGTCTTGGTGATTACATGAACTGCCCTGAGAGTCGCACCTCAGCGCCACCCAGTGACAGCACACCATCGCTGCCACTGGGTGGACATATTGTCATAATCCAACATGTTCACATGTGGACTGCAGAATCAAGTGATGAAATAAATACAGGTAGGCGTGCAGGACAGACAGAAAGGTGACGCTCTCAGGCAGGACTGGACTGGCCATACACCTTACATACATTTGCCCGGTGGGCCGATGGCAATTTTTTTGTTTTTATGGGCCGATGTATTTTTTTTTTTTTGTAAGGGTATAATCAATGAAAGGCGTTGGATTGACCAATTGGTCATGATCGACTCTGGGCTGGACCAATTACAGCCGAGGTCGGATGCACCCGCCCCGTTGTTTAGCAAGGGCCATTTATTGCTCTGATTTGTGTGTCTGGCATTTGCAAGGCAGACTGATACCAGCGTATTTATAACAGGCATGAGTGACTGGCGACATGTACATCTCAGCACAGAGGAGCATGAACAGAGCACTACACACCATACCTCTGCTGAAGCTTTTTTCTGAAGGTGCTCAAAAGGCAACATCAGGAACGTGTTTGCTGGCAGTCAGCTGTCAGCTCACAGAGCACAAGTGAAAAAGAGACGGCAAGTTTTAGAGCGTGTAGTGGACGTGGTCAAAGTACTTGGGAAGAGTGGACTCAGCTATAGGCATGTGGAGAATGAGGCTGCATACACTTTGGGTGATAACACCATCCATCATGGTAACTTTCTGGAACTGTATGTTTTATTAGGCAAGTTTGATATTTGCCTTGGAGAACAATAAGTTCATTAGATTGATACAACAAGGCAGTGTTTCAACAACCATTGAAAACAAAATGGTTGTTTTCATTCAAAGGCTTTATGGCTTTTCCTATAATGCCTGGTGGGCCGGTGTCTAGCCAAAATGCCCGGACCCATTTTTTGTCCCAGTCCAGCCCTGCTCTCAGCTGTTACACAGTTTGAGACAGTCTAACACCTTTGTTAAGTGTGTGCGTGTGTCTGTTTGTGTCTCTGTGTGTGCGTGCTTCTGTGACAGGGTGTGGCAGTGGATGTATTTGCAGAGTGTTCTGAATAGAGCAATTGAAAAGTGACATCTCTTTGGCGCCATCTGCTGGTGAAATGCAGCACAAATTGTCATATTTTGTAAAAGCGCCCCTCCCCTACCTGATTTCGCACTTTCTGACTGGCGATGGCGGGTGTGAGCCACAGGAGGGCGCTTTGTTGTCAGTAACAATAAAACACTGTTTGTCTCTGTGTGTGGATAGGATAGGATAGGATAGGATAGGATAGGTTAGGGGGTAATAGCCAGTAGCTGACCGAATAAAATTGGAATAACTGCAAAAGGAAGTGTCGTAGAGGGACAAAAGTGGTTCCTACGGGGGGGTTGGCACGCTCCGGACCCCCCAGTGAAGACCCCGTGTCGATAGTACGTACGGTTTTGGAGTTGTGCCAAATGGGCCCAAATCTGACCGAATAAAAAGGTCAAAATTGGAGATAGGGTTGACCGATCGCGCTGATTCCACCAGCAGTGTACTCAGCAGGCCCTGCCGCATTGCTAGATACCCGACATGGCAGGAATCAGTGACATGACTTGGACTAGG